>JAEDXY010000051.1:0-75000 GCA_019395295.1 Osmanthus fragrans
AGTTATTTCTGCTCATTTATCGCTTTAAATTCTTTCCTAGATCAACTTCTCCAAGTCACGTGGCGTTTCGATATGGGTTTGCAATTGAGACAAGAATTGGAACACCTCCTTCGCCAGCTAGAAGAGAAGTTCGATCAATGCCCTTCGAGAGAGTAAGAGTCAAAAGGCTGAGCATGAATTTGCCATTAAAGAGTAAGATGCTTGAATTGACGAATCTGAGAAATGAGCTCGAGGAGCGAGGCAGGCCAGCACTAGGTGGATCGAGGGGAGGAGGCTGTTCTTGACTTCTAAAAATCGGAACGGGACTGGGGAAGAACAGTAAGAATGGCTGGTGTCGCGGGAAAGAAATGGCTAACAAAGGAGCATAAAGCCTAGTACTTCAGAGAGACCATGCCCAGCATCTACATAAGTGGTTTATTCGTCCTTTTGCCGGGGCTTCTACATAAGTGGTTTCGCCCTTTCACTGATGAAGAGAAGCCAACGACGAAACACATGCTATGTGGCATTTCGAGCTTGTAGGCTTCTACATTTCCTATTGAATTAATGCTACACTATAGGCTGATGACAATGACTTATGATTTCAAATTTAGGTTTTTCTTTGAATGATTTATTTTATATTGAATTATTTTTTAATTTGTGTATATAGAATGGGTTTTGAAAATGATCATGTTCAATTTGTCTAATATTTAATGAAATTTATTTATTTGAATTGTTTATTTAGTGTTGGCTATTGTATTGTATGTTTTTCATTCCGTTTATTTGAATTGATTGTTTGTATCAAATAATGTATAAATTCTTTAAAGTAAATATACGTTATTCTTGTTATGAGCAAAGATATAAATTAAAAGTAATGTTCAAAATTCAAAATAGGTGAAAATTTTGATGCTCGATAATAGAAATAGTGTACTATACGTTAGCCAATTCAATTGAGGTCATGAAGCTTTGGGGCTAGTCTGACGCATCGCTATGCTAGGTTCGACCTTTCTATGTTTGCCCAACCACTGGCAATGCTAGCTCGCACGATAAACTAACTTAACAGGTACATAGCACCTAACATCTGTAAATGCTCCAAAAGGGTGTAAGGTACAGTGGATCTTATTAACAGTAATAAATTTTTCTGGCATTCCTCTCGTTTTTCCCTGAAGTCATACTTCTAAAACTCAATTCACTAATCCTCACACCAAAGGTCAAACGAGGGCGGAACACCCCAACCTCTTTTTGCAAATGTTCATTGTTCATCTGAGTAATTAGAAGCACCGTCTTTCTTCCGATAAGGAAAGTCCCAAGGATGATTCATATATTTATTTAAAAAAGTGATGAGTAAAAAACTACGATTTTTTTTAAAATTAAATCTACAATTTCCTCGGATCATGTAGTGAATCCTTCCAAAAACAAAGACCAAAGTATTCGATTAGTACAGTATTTGATGTTTACTCTCTAACTCAAAATGTCCTGAATCCACCACTGCCCAAGACATTATTTCGTCCCTCCAATCAATCTATAGTTACTTGTGTTGAGACTTTTATTTTCATTCAAGAGAATCCATTTTACTTAGATCCAAACGTCAATTCTACAATTCTCTTTGATTACAACCACAACGATCAGAAAACAAAAGGTAAAAAGATCCAAACACAAAAAAATCATAAACCTTCTCCAATAAGTTTCCAGAGTTCTACTAAAGTATGGGGTGAAGAAACAGGTTGCATTTTCTGATGTTCCAGAGCGAGTTCGTTCTTGGAGGATCGGAGCGTTCTTGATAATTTACAGGGTTGGGTGGTCAGAGTCTATTGAGATTTAATTGTGTCTAGACTAACAATAAGTTATCTTTTTTAGTAATCTTTTTGACAAAGTTTGCTCGAAGGTTTTTTTTTTATCATTGTGAAAGAGTTTTTCAAGTAGTAGTTTTTTTCTTCGTTGCCACTATTTGTGTTGATTTTACTTTTTACTTCTTTGATCTAAATATTTATGTTTTATTGTTTTAGTTTAATATTGATTAAACAAAAAGGTATTTTGTTGTTGATTATTTAAAAAATGATTGAGTAAAATATTAAGGAATTTTTTTAATGTAATTTCTAACATTTTCTCAAGATCATGTATGAATTATTCAAAATCAAGAACAAAGTTATTCAATATGTACAGTAATTTGATCGTATCCCTCTAACTCAAAATGTCTACATCCACCACGATCCATGCCATAGTTCGTTCTCAAACTATCTTTGTTACTTGTATTGAGCTTTTGATTTCATTCAAGAGTACATTTTAGAGCTGATCAAACGTCAATTCTATAATTCTCTTGATTTCAACCATAAGATCATAACAGAAAGCTAAAAGATCAAACACCAAAAATCATTACATTCACCCATTAAGCTTACTAGAGTTCCAAAAAGATTAGGAAGAAACAGGGTGGAGTTTAAGATGTTCCCACAGCGAGTTCGGTCTTGGTGATCGAAGAGTTCCTGACAATTTACAGGTTGCATGGTCAGAGTCTAGTGATATTTACTTGTGTCTAGAATTATCATAAGTTATCTTTTCTAGTTGATCTTTTTTGACAAGGTTTGCTCGGAGGTTTTTTTATCACTGTGAAGAGTTTTTCAAGTAGTTTTTCCTCCGTTGCCCTATTTGGTGTTGATTCTACTTTTACTTCTTTGATCTAAATATTTATGTTTGATTGTTTTAGTTTAATATTGATTAAATATAATCATCTAGAAAAAATAATTTAGTGACTTAATTGCTTTTTGTTTATTGTTATTTTAATTTTGTATTATACATCTATTCACCCCTCTAGGTGTTATTGGATCGAAACATCAGTTATTGCATTAATTATAAGAGAGGACTACTTGACATGTTAAAAAAAAAAAACTAAAAAGAGAAAATAAAAAGAATCATGCTTGATGTACATATTGGTGTACACCCTTGTTTACACAATGGCACATGGGCATTATCTCACTGGACAATTTAAATATATATATTTTTTAAACAGTAAATAACTGCGTGCAAATGGCAAAGGAAAGGCGGTTGTTCTCATTTCTATCACATAGCAGCTACAGGGGGAAAATTAATTTCGGATAGATACATATAGAGAGAGACTCGGCACCAAGAGCAAAAACAGAAAATGAGAGGAAAAATGGTAAAAGAAACCTGAGAAGAAGCAGCACTAATTTTCAGCTGGACATATTTCACTTTCATTGCTGGGAGTTAATTCTCTCTACAATACAAGGTAAAAGAAGGGGAATTTTAATTGGAAAAATCTGTTAGTGCCTATATGTGTATATACATACAGACAGAATTTTGAGAGGGTAAAAGAGATGGTAAATGGGATTAAAAGGAAAAAGAAAGGGACTTCCATAATCTGTACGTGTATTTTGAGTATAGAATTGGGGAATTCAAATGCATAATTTGACAAACAGGAAGTACAGGTTAATTTGTGGAGTGAAGGTAAATGATTTTACTGTAATCTTAATATGTCCTGTTCACTTTTGATTTATAGAGTTGGCAAGATAATTGAAGAATTTTACTTATGTATATGTGCTGTTCACTTATGTATAGGTGCTGCAGTCTGGGATTCGGGATTGGAATGGGAGTGGAAATTGGAATGTGTTTGTCATAAAATTCCACTTCAAATAAAGATAAAAAAAATTATATCAGTTTATAAGAGTTTGAGTTACTCTTTTTAACAATGTTTAACCTTTTTAGAGTGCCCGTCCAACAACATGAAAATCATTCATTCCCGTATCAATGGGTAATTTTTGTCTGGATGTTCTTCACTTTTTTTTCTCGTAAGTGTTGTTATTATTTTTATCATCACTCTTGTTTGTTTTCAATTAATTTAATTTGAAATATTAATTTCCATTTTTTCCTTTTCCATATTCTTTTTAGCCAACCAGGAGTCTTGAGGACACTTCTCTTTCCTTTGGCTATTAACTTTTTTCTTATTGCTAACACATTCATGTACATTTGTGATATCATGTATGACATTCAAAATGGATTTGTGCAAAAACCGAACTTCAAATCTAGATCTAAGGGCGAAACTATCTTTAAGAGCTTGGAGTACGTTCAATTTTTTTAATTTTAATTTTAATTTTTATAGAAAAGCTTAAATAATACTTACTTTGTTTGGACCTCCATTCTTCAAAAACTCATTTTTTTTTTCCCATATTGATTTTCAAACATACATTTTCTCAATTAAAACAACTTTGTACATAAAGTCAAAACCTTTACTTACGTCTCAACCACACATTCTTCAAAATATTATTATTTCAAAATCTATTAACCCTAAAAATAGGGCTCAAACAATTATTGTTGAAGCTGTGCAAGGGACGTGAGTATTGATTTACCGAGTTTGAAAGTAATTTTCTTTGAGTCAAGCTATCCTGGTGGACATGGCATACTAATTACCAACAAATCTAACCATTTTTTTTGGGACCCACCATCATCTTCCACCACATAAATTAGTTTGTCATGTCACCAATGCTTAAGAGAATCAATCGTCGTGTGTGTGTGTGTGTGTGTGTGTGTGTGTGTGTGTGTGTGTGTGTGTGTACAATTCATTTGATTTGGGATCAATGAAATATTGTGTATCGATGAAATGATCAAATGTTGTCTTTTCAACAATCTTTATCTTGCATAATTTCTAGTTAATTGGAAGGCAAAGAGTGTTACAAAAAAGAGAAAAAGAATTACAACATGAAAAATTCATCCTGACTTTATCGATCTAACTCGATACCTTGTGTGGTTGGACTATTAGTAAAAAGTTGATGATTTTCAAGTAAGATCTTTGGGTAATCGATCTAAGTCAAACTCCCACTACAAGAAAAGCCAGAGAATTATTTTCTATTTTCATTTGTGTTGGAGATTTGGGGATAGGTCTAGAGTAATGCTGATAAATGCGTTTTACACATTTAGTTAGGTCACAAAATATGGCTAATTGTGAACCGTATATATTGAAATATGACTTAATTCGGTATAATTTGTGTTTGAAGGACTACATCGATGGATGGAACGAAAAAGTAAGCGGAAAATGAGCGAAAAAATGACCAAAACGGAAGAAAACAAAAGTTTCAGGGACCTGAGTGCAATTATTCAAAAGTTGACCCAAAGAGCAAATCAAGAATCGAAGGGAGCCGAGTACAAATTGAGTAAAGATACGAGGCATGGAAGAATGAAAAAAAAGTGAAAGGAGCTCAAGAATGAAGAAATCGAATTTAGGGACCAAAATGCAAAAGTTTCAAAATTCATTACACTATGTGGCCGCATAGTGTAATACCTATGCGACCGCATAGGTTGTCCAGCAAGCGTCTGAGCCCAGAATTTCATAACTATGCGACCGCATAGAATTACTCTCTATGCGGCCGCATAGTCATACTTCGACGCGAAATTTCTGTTTTCCTTGTTTGAACAAAACACTTATGGGCAAAAGTATTCTAGGACCCCTTTTTAACCCTAATCACGACCAGAAAGAGGGGTTACGCATTATTCTACTATTTTTGACATATTAGAGAGCAAGAAGAAGGCGAAGAACGAGAAGATTACTTCAAGATTCAAGATTTACATTTAGAATTGAAAGGGTGATGTCTTCTTCAATTGAATTTCTTTTTTTTCTTAGTTTTATCATGCTAGGCTAGATTTTAATGTGCTAGGTGAACGAAGAACTATGTAATGTGATATTTTAATTCCTAGTTTTATATTTTTTGACATTAAAACGCATTTTGAATTTATTGAATGATTTATATGCATTGTTTTTATCCATAATTATATGCGCAATGATTATGTGATTGTTGTGGTTTATTTTATCCATTCGAAATGAGGAGTAATAGATTAGACAGGATATATAATCATCGTATGGTCCGATAGAGGATAGGGGTATATACCAATATGCTCTATGTGAATTTCTAAGTGTTCATAGATATTCATGCATTTTTATTATATTTGCTCCCGTCATAGAGATATAGTCGGTGTCGTTTATGAAAATAGGTTTAAACTTAATCGAAAGAGAGTCTTGAATAAAATAGGAACATTGATTCGTCATAATTCAAACGTTGTTGTCAAATTGTAGAACAAGGGCTGAAATAGATCATTGCATAGGGATTCGCGAACCTAGTACGCCTTTTATTTGATTATTATCTCAACTCTGCATTTAGTTTTTATATTATTGCACGTAGTGAAATTTGCATTTAATTCATTCACTTTTCCATAAGTAGCTTACTTAGTTTAGTTGCAATTTAATTTGGGTTGTATTTCCATATAGTATAGTTTTGCTAATGTAAAAATAACATTATTTTTATATTATATAAATTTGTGTTTATTTATTATTGAGCATGAGAATTAGAGTGTCAATGCTTACTTGTAATAATATAAGCTAGGTATTTACATTGAAAAGTTAAATGTGACACAACTTGTATTTTGGTCATAAATAATTTGTTCACAGCCAATATGTATAAGTGATGACATCTTGTACTGGAAGGTTATAGTGTGTGATCCGATTCTCAATTCGGGTTTGTGATTTTGTCCTTATCATAGAAATAACTAAAATGACACTAATACGGTTAGTGGAAAAAGTAAAAAATAATAACTAGATTGGATGATTTATGGTCGACTAGACATGATTTAAATTTTTGAAACTTGGATAATATATGTCTGATCAAGTCCCAATGCTGACTTTATATAGTATTCGGACATAATTATAATTATAATAAAGTTTTGGGCTCAATTGTAATTACAATAAAGTTTTTTTAAAGTTGTAGATACGCTAGATTAGTTCGACATTATGTGCGAAATTGACTAATTAAAGAAACTCGTCAAATTATAATTAATTTTCTAGATGTTTATATATACAAGTCAAATTTTCCTAAATTTGAATGTCGCAATAATAATAATAATAATAATAATAATAATAATAATAAATAATAATAATAATAATAATAATAATAATGATAATAATATAAGGAAAGTAGTAAAAAACACAAGATTTGTTGACGGAGAAATTCAATGTTCGAAAAACTTCAGGACCAATCTAGTTACTTCCATTATAGACAATTAGGGATGCAGTGCAATTCCAGTCTAACAACTTCTACTAGTTCTAGCTATTGTAGTTCATGTAATCTCTAAGATCCGCTATCAATCTTCCAGTCTCATAATCTACTGTAGTAGATACTATCTAGCCACTCAACTAGACTTCCCGTTCTACTTTCCGTAGCCTCCAAGATCTGTTGTCTTCTTCCAGCATCCTGATCTTGTACCAATTATCTGTTCCAATTGGAATTCCAAGAACCTCCTATTCTTGTGCTTTTTCTGCGCTTGAAGTCTACATCCCTCAATCCCAATGAGAGAGTCACTTACTTAAAGAACTAAGGAAGCCAGGTGTTTTGGATTACTCATATGATATGTTTTTCCCCCCCAAACTAGGTTGTCGGATCTCAAGAATGAATGATTGATTTCACCAATTAAATTGTGTTATTGGATCTCTCAAAGACAATATAAAAGTGTTTCTCAATGATAGCACAATGTGGCAACCTTAGAATTTTTAGTCTATGACTTCTGTATTTATAGTTGGGGGTGAATAGGTGTCATGGGCTGTGTAAAATTCTCCAAAATCGCGACCTAGGGTTTGGTTACGTAACAATGTCGTTCGAGCGAGGTAGGGCAAAAAGCGAGCGACGATGATTCTACTTTTGTTGCTCAAGCAATGTTCCGGTGAGAAGTTAGCAAAAATGCGGTGGCTTTTCTTTCCTTTTTCGGGACTCGAACCATTACCTAAATCATATATACAAATTGCAACTCAAGTTTTTGACTTTTTACATATGATCAATTAAGTCATTATTGTTAACAGAATTTTCAATTACAACATTGGACCTAACATTTTGTACTTAATTTATAATTTATATGACAATCGTAAACTTAACTATAATTGTAATTGAAGTTTTAAGACTACACATGTAATTAATGTAAACTAATTGGATTTGAACGTTAATTTAAGATTTCAATTTGAGATTGAAGTTATTATTATAAGAGGATTGGAACTATATATCTCTACAAATACAGACTAAATAGAAACTAGAAATCTTAAAACAATTCACAATATATAATTCTATAGTGTTCAGATTAGAAATATATATTTTTTTTTTAACTTTATTCAGTTGTCCAGTCCAAAGAATTGATTTCTTGATTTAATTAACAGAAGTTGCCAATCCGTCGGTGTAGTACTGACTTTGAAGAATATCATATAAGTCTTGGAGGTTTGGAGCATTTAAATTATTGGAATTAAAGCTGAAAGTTTGAAATTAAAAGCTGGAAATTTATGATTCAGAATTAATTCAAGAATCAATCATTGAATTTAGATAAATATTCAAATACTTTATTCTTTGAATAACATACATGTGAACATCTAGACGATCTTATTTTTTGAATCAAAGAAAACTTTTAAATTTTCGGGTAGTTCTACTTCCGCATTCCAACAACTGTATTAGAGCAATTTAGAATGTTCATGTGCTTGTTATTTCTGAATCTTGATTGCATGTTCTAGTCAAGCGATGTCTAGGAATATTTTATTATGTGATGATTGAATGATTGAATTATTTTAAATTGTGATCCAATTATTTGTGGTCGGTTCTTGATTATAAATTGTTATATGGAGGTGGATTCCGACTCCATCATCTTGATTTAATTTTCTTGTTCAATTAGATTCAAGGGATTTATGTAATTTTCAATTCCTGTGATTGTTAGATCTTGTAAATTGATTGAAAAATGAAGACTAAGAAGATGATGGAAAAACAAGAAATTACCTCTTTAAATTTTTTTTTTGAAAAAATTGCACACACAGACAATTAAAAATTGTATGTTGTGCAAACAATTGTTGGTCTTTGTGCAGTCCTGTTTATGCGCCGGTTCGGGTTTGATTTTTTGGCTTGGGTTCATTTTTACGAATAGGATCGGATTTGAATAAGTCAAGTTCGAAATTAAGTTTTACAAGTACGGTGGTGGAGTCCTATTGCTGTTTCGATTAATATGTTGGATACTTGACGACTTTTTGGATTGAAAATTTAGAATAAATATTGGACTTTGGTCAAATTAGTTTTAATTTGATTCTTTAGCAGATTTTTTGGGTTACAAATAATTGTTAATTTTATCACTTTAGGAATGCTTTAAATTATTATTTGAAATAATATCTTTCTTAATATCATAAACATATAGATTTATTTATGATATCCTTCGCGATACTATGAATATGACACATATCCTTCACCATTAATTTTTTTGGATGTAAAAAATCGTAATAATTGAACTGTATATTAATTTGAATAGTTGATAATTACTTAAAATTCATTTACTTGAAAAATATTGCGTGGGATAGTCTTTATTTAAATAAAAAACTCATGGTCTCATTTGGTCAATTCATAAGCAAAGTATTGCATTTGCCTTGTGTCGATATTGCAAGGACTCTCGATAGGAAGGCCACGTTATTCGAGTTACTTTATTGGATTCCTTTTTGGTAAGATCGTTTAGATAGAATATAATTTGTGATCATCTTATAGATGTCAAAATTAATTACAGGTATCCAGATATTTAGATAAAGGTTATACAGTTAAATCAATATCATATATGAACCTCCCATAGAGGCTCTCGTCTATATAGACATTTTTTGTCAGATATAATTTGTCTAGTGGGGGGGGGGGGGGGGTCTCAACTTGATTAATGGACACAATGACCTTTCCTATAGAGGGGTATGTGGATCATAAGGATCAAGCTATCGTTGCATTATTATAGTTAAATGGATCTACATATGCATTCATGCATCATATGCTAAATTATTATTTGTTTCTCAAATTTTAATATGCAATGAATGGTTATTTTTCAGCAAAATGTTTCTCAGCGATTATTCATTATTCTAAAACAAAACCAACTTGTCGGGGATAATTATGTGGATTGGAAACGTAATTTGATGTTTGTGCTCATTACTGAAAAAACTTGATTTTGTGCTTGAGGAAAATTGTTTCGAGGAACATACTGAGACAATAGGCAAGGCCAAGAGGATTGCATATGATAAGTGGATCGTAGCTGACAAGATGGCTTGCTGTTACATTTTAGCATCAATGTCAAACGTGTTATAAGAAATGCTTGAAAGTCTTGACCTCTTATGTCATACTAGAAAGCCCGAAGGCATGTTTGGATATCAAAGTAGGAGGGCTCATTTTGAGGTCGTTCGTACTTCACAGAACATTCGCATGAAACTCGAAATGCCCGTGAAGGATCATATATTGTCTATGATTGCACACTTCAACGTGGTGGAGAATCTAGTTGCAACTATAGATCAGGAAACTTAAGTTGGTATGGTATTAAATTCTTTATTTGATATGTTTTCACAATTTACTATAGACTATCACTTCCATAAGATGGATATACCATTGACTGAGTTGTAAAATGTGGAAAGTAGTCTTAAGGGTGAGGGTGGCCATGCTCATGCGACAATTTCAAGCTCCTCCAGTTCCAAGCCAAAAGGAGAATTTATAAAGAAGATGAAGAGATCTAACAAGAAGCTAGTCAACAACAAAAATCACAAATCAGATCGAACGCCGAGAGGCAAGTGTTTCCACCGTGCTAACAAGTGTTTGGTGGTTGATGCTACAAATTTTTGGGTTGTGGACTCTGGAGCCACTAATCATATATGCATGTCTATGCAGGTGCTTCAGGAGAGCAGAAGACTCAGACGGCCAGTTTAAAATTGCCATCGACACAGAAGCTATAGTTTTAGCAAGAGTAGTAGGAGTAGCTTACTTTTATTTCACTAGTGGTAGGCGTTTAATTCTTAGAGTCTGTTATTATGTCCTACGGATAAAGTGGAATTTGATTTCTGTTTCATGTTTAATAGGAGAAGATTATTCTGTAAATTCTGCGCATGACGTGCTTTATATTTTAAAGATTAAAGCTCCTATTTGTTTGGATATTTGATAAATGGTCTTTATATTTTAAATTGTTCCACAAATGAAATAAATATTACTTCTACAAACCATAAACAAAAGTTATACCATACTAGCCATACATTTCTATGGCATCTTAGATTTGATATATTAACCTTAATAGGATAAAAAGATGGGCTAGAGATGGTCCACTTAACATACTTAAGGTTGAATTATTGCCAGTTTGTGATTCTTGTTTGGAAGGTAAAATGACCTAGAGATCCCTTTTAGCAAAAGGACATGACCAAAGAAGTATTAGAATTAGTTCATTCTCATATATGTAGGCTTGTGAATACACCTACGAGTGGAGGAGATGAATATTTTGTACCTTTATAGATGATCACTCTAGATTTAGATACATTTACCTGATGGCATGGAAGTCAGATGCATTCGAAAAATTCAGAGTATCGGACTGAGGTTGAGAAACATTTGGATAAAAGTATTAAGACACTCTGATTAGATCGAGGTGGGGAATATTTCTGGGACTATTTAGGAACTATTTGAAAAAAATAGTATTGTTTCTCAACTGAGTGGACCTATACACCCCAACAGAATGACGCGATCAAGGGAAAAATGGGTAAATCAAGCAATGGGATTACTTGTGCAATCAACAATTGATGCATCATGATCTAATGAGAAAAGAGACAAGTTTCATGTTCGGGTTGACATCGGAAACCAATTGGATCAATGTGATACAAGGAGCAAAAGAAGATATCCAGTCGGAAAACTATGCGACCAAACCATGCGATCTCATGGTGGTCACCCGAGAGCAAAATGGCCGAATTCGAGTGAACCATGCGACTGCATGGAAATGAACCATGCGGCCGCATGGTTATATTTCGGGGAGAATTTTTCTATTTTTGGCGGGATTCCTTATTTCCTTCTAATTCTTATCTTAGTGATATTTTACCATATTGAGGATATTATTTTCGATTTTTCTAGGTTTTCTAGCTTTAGTATAAATACTTTTCATTATTCAATGTATTAAAAACCTTTGACAATTTATTAATTAAAGTGAGGCTATTTTTCCCTTCAATCTTGTTCTTCATTGAACTTTGTGAACTTATCAAGTTAATCTTGGGGCCTTTAACACCGAGTGAAGATCACGAATTTTGTAATCAAGAGGTCATTCAAACTTCGTTTATGTTTGGTTGCTTGGTTCAACATTCTTGGTTGAACTCTAAATCGGGTTATCTTTGGGCTTTCTTGGGATCGTCAATCTTGTTACGGAGTTGCATAGTGTTCGTTGTTATATGGTTCTCATTAGTTGGTATCAGAGTCAAGTTCCAAAATAATCAAGGTTATATCTTTTATTATTATTGAGTTTTGTTTTCTTTTTCCTTTCATTGTTCTTCGTATTCTTGTGTCCAGTAACAGTTTTTGAATCTTTGATCCAAAAATTCTAAAATGAAATTTCAAAAGTTATTTTTGGACTATTTAAAAGTCCACATTAAGTTTGCTTTGAAAAAGGGGCTCGTGGGCGGCTCGAGCTCGTAAAATTACGAGCCCGAGCACGAGCCAAGCGAATTGGCCCATTTGGCAAACCAATCCAGCTCGGCTCACCTACAGACTAGCTGCTCATGGACACAAGCCACAAGTCAGGCTCGTGGCTTGTATCACGCGAGCCACGAGATACGAGCCAAGCCCGTGGCTCGCTCTTCTATAGTGACTGAAACGGTTACTTTTTAAAGTGATCGTTTTGGTCACTGAACTTAATTCAATGGCACAATTTCCATTTTCTTCACCACCAAGACATCAACAACTCTCTCTCACTCTTACTTTCTTCCACAATTATCAATATTATACACAATCTACATTCATTTTTACAATTTTATCGTCTTCGATTTCAATTATTTAATTTCAATTATTACATACTGCTTTGAAGTGCTTTCTTTCCGTCTTAGTACTGGTTACTATGTACTACTTACTATACCCGTATACCATCTATATATTTTAATTTACTCACAATTCACAAATGGATCCACAGTCATTTGTTGAGGGCTTGTTCAGTATCGGAGGCGAATCACCTATGATGCGGCAAAGTCAATTTCGGAATCAATTTTTCAGTCTAAACGAAGTACCCATTCCTAAAGATATTCCAAATTTGGCTGCACGTGAAAGTAATAATCCAATTGATTTAGATGACGTTGATGTTCCCAAAGCAGAATAGGATGAAGAACCTGAATTAGACATTCCCGATGCTAGAGGGGAGCGAAAGGCGAAAAAAATAGGCAAAATGTTGGGAACACTTTAAATTGATTTCAATGGGTCGTGGATCGATGAAACCCTAAAGTCTAAAGCAGTATGTAAATACTACCAACAACGATTGACATGACAAAATGATATTGGCACCCATTTTAACCGTCACTACAAAGCTTGTGCGGCCAAACATGGACTTCTTCAAGCCAATCAAACACAACTACAATTTTGTAGTCCAGGTACTGGTTCTACGATTTCGTCCCTCACCACGTGGATGTATTAGGAGGAGGATGATCGAACGGGAATGGTAAAACTTGTTGCCGGTGTTGAGTTGCCTCTAGTAATCACGGGCAACCAACATTTCATCTCCTACGTAAAAGAATATCTTCAACCGATATACGTTGGGGTAAGTTAAAACACTCTTCGTTCAGATAAAATAGAATATTTCCTTCAAACAAAACAACAATTGATTATGAATTTGAAAAAATATGGGCTGTTATATATTTAACTTCGGATATATGGGTGTGGATTAATAAAAGAGCTTATATAGCTGCAACTTCACACTATATAGAGTCACTTTGGTGTATGCATAAAAAATTATTGCTTTTAAAATGATTGAATTCCCTCACAATGCTAACAATATATATAATGCTATTATGACTATTGTTAGAGAATATCATTGCAAAAGTAAAATTCATTCTTTTATATTCGACAACGCTAGTGTTAATAAAGTAGTTATCGATAAATTGTGTAGGGTATTACAGCCTAATTTCGGTGGTTATTTGTTTTATAATCGTTATGTGTGCCATATTTTAAATTTAATTGTGAAAAATGGTTTGAAACATTTTAAAGATGAAATACAAAGAAATTTGGAAATGCACTAATATATATCACGATCTCCCCTAGTAGAAAATAAGTATTTGAGGAATTTTTTGTGCCGAATTTGGGGTGACCAATGCTAAAACATTTGTTAGTGACGTAGGGGATAGATGTAACTCCACTTACTTATTATTAAAGTCATACAAAGGTTTTGAAACATTTAATAACAAAGTTTTATAACAAGAGGCATATTAGAAACGACGATGACACTATTTTGAATGAATTTGATTGGCTTTTAGCTTTAAAAGTTAAAAAAAAAATTGACAAGTTTTTATGACTCTACAAATATTTTATCTGGAGTTTACTATCCCACTAGCGGTATGGTGCTTGAAACGTCTTTATATAATTGCAATGACATTTCATAAATACAAAAAAATGATTTTAGTTTAGATATATATTCTATGGAATTAAAGTTTAGAAAAATATTGGAAAGACTTGCCTATGTTATTTCCCTTGGCATGCATCGTGGACCCCCGATATAATTTATCAGGAACTAAATATGTAATTGATCAGATTTTAAGAGCTTTAACATTTAATACACCTATCACTTATAAAAATTTAAAAACAAACTTTATCTGAAATGTATGAATTATATGCAGAATGAATGTGTACTGTTGACGTCAAAAAATGTGGTTATTTTATTCGAGCCAACTTTAAGAAAAAGGGGCAAGATGTTTGTACTAATTCCTTATAATTTTGAGATAACAAGTTTAGTAGTGATAAGATTTTTGAGGCGTTGAGCTCATGTCCCTTTTAGTAAGGGAAACTAACCCTTTCATAGGGGGATTTTAGCTAAAAAATGATAAGAAAAATGTCAAATCAATCGCTTCAAACATTATGCCGAGCTTAGGTCTGTGTGCCGCAACTAATTGTTGTGATTGGCAACAACGAGGTCAGTCTCCATCAAATCTTCATAATTCTGTTTTTAATCAGACAATCATGACTTGTATGGGGATTAGTTTCCAAGGTTGATTATTGGATGATGAGGGCGGTACTACCGTCATTCTCCCCCAAGTGTGTCTGATTTGACTGGACAGGGTATTAAAAAGCCTGTAATCATGATGTTTCCTGAATAACAGTGGTAATTGACCGAGCTTGGGTTTAAAGACCCGAACTGAAATAGTAATACCGAACTGCGAAATGCTTAGGTTTATCACTAAGTATGTTTTATGGGAGATCGGAGATCGGTGGTCAACAGTTACCCCCCAGGTCAGGGCTTCCTCCAGGGATGAACTAACCTTAGAACTCGGTAGCAAATTTTTGGTAAGAAAAATATGAATCGTTCATTTTCTTTTAGAGTTTGCCACGTGTCAGGCATCTGCGTGGGTGAGTTGTCCAGCATTAGAAGAAGACTTCTTTCGGAAGTTTCATCAATACTACACCGTTTTGACTAGGAAGGATCTGGCCCTTCATTTTTTTTCTCTCTCCTCTCATCTGGCCGTCCACATGGCGCCTATTAGTCTTCCTTCTATTAGAAAGCATATGTCCCTTTCATTTCTCCACTTCTGTATTTCCTAAGTATTCTTTTGTGAGGTCGAGGCTCTCTTCAGCACAATTTTGTTTGTATTCGAGTGAGGTCGTCACATCGCCTTCCCCAGGTATTACTCTGTCCGAAGTCGTTTCTTATTCTTTTTTTTCTTTCTAAAATCTCTAAAAATGAGTTCGTTCCTAGGGTAATCATCAGGAAAAGTAAATTCCTTCTTCTAGGTCGTCCTCTAGTTCATCTTCTGACTGTCAAGAAGTCTTTATCCCTGTCCCCCTTGCTACTATCAACCCAACTGACCTAGACTACCCTGAGGATATAGGGGAATTCGAGGAGAATGAAATCGAACTGAGGGGGAAGATGAAGGAAACAGCTCGGAAGAGTGAGGGCGAGCTCGTTTAGGATGGTAGTGACGGGTGATATGCTGGTGGGGTGGAGGACGAAGTACGAAATCCCTAGCGCGGTAGAGTTTATAATCCCAGAACCAAACGATCGAGCTAATGCTCTCCCCTTAGGATGTGTAGCATTGAACTCGACAATACTGAATGTCAGTCTGAGACTTCTTTTCCCCAGGGTTATCAGGAGGTTCCTCTCTTTCTGGGGTATAGCTCCCACTCATGGCGGACATTAATAGCCACCTTGATTCTTTGGAGTCAGTTAGGTTTTCCCGACCTTACAATAGAACAGTTTAACTCTCTTTTCAACTTTAAGGGGGACGGGAAGGACTAGGGGTGGTATTACACCAGCGTCCGACCTAGGACTGGGGGCCTTTGGTTTTAGATACTCCATCCTCAATCAAGAGATGAAAGGAGGAGTTCTTTTACGTTATAGAAGACTGGCAGTTTCACCCTGCCGAGGTGGATAGGGAGGATGTAGTCCTTACTCTCTATCATTCCTTATGTAAGTAAAAGTATTTTGCTATATCTCCGAGCTGACCTGATATTTTATACTTAACCATTCGACGCCCTTTGCAGATTATAAGAAGGCGGACTTAACCTCAGAGACAAAGGGGCAAGCTGAAGCAGTACGTGCCTTGCCCAATAGACGGAGATCCTACAAGTCCGTGATTTCGGACGAGAATCTGCACCGAGCATGTCTGCTTCAATCTATTCCTCCGAGCTCATCAACTACTAGGATGTCCTCCTCTCTCCCTACTACCTCAGGTAAAAATCAGATTTCTACAGTTTAGCTACTATTTTGTTCACGAGAATCCTAACTTTATCATAATATTTATTTTCAATGTGTGCAGATGAAGATCCAATCTTGAGGGGATATAAGGCTGCCAAGAAGGAAAGAAGAAGAGGCCTCAGGTTGAGGATGTCAGCCACATTCCAGAAGAGGTGGAAGAAGAAGAGGTCCCTTCACTGAAGAGGACACGTGCTGAAGTGCAATCAGCGAAGACTCATGTCTCCACTTCGCCAGTGGGGCAGACATCCGCTCTAGTTGTGGAGACTATGACGCCTCCATCACCTCCGATTTTCCTGGCTACAGCAGCCTCAGGCTCGGCCTTTTCTTCTGATAGGTACCCCGACCTTCAGAAGCCAAGCTTGGATACCTTAATGGGACATAGGCCAGAAGTTCTTCTTGACTTTCTCTTAGCTCGATCCTCAACAAGGGAACTTACTGCAGCGTTTCCTACTTCGATCCGCGAGGCCACCAATATTTTGACCAGAAGTTAGAATGAGAGGGAGCAGAGCTTCCTAGCTGAAATGCCAGTTGGGGAGGCTATAATCTCAGCTCAGGTTCATAGCTATAGGGTGGTTCTCTATATGTCAGCTATCAAGGAAAAGGTAAAAATTGACCTTTCAACACTTGGTTACTTTCTATTTTTATTTTTTATGATTTAGTCTTTTAACCTCCTGTTTCCATGTTTGTCCCAGGTGAAGGCCGAGCTTGACAGAATGTTGGAGGTGAAGGACCAAGCTATGTGCCTTCATGAGAGTATAGAGGCTAAAAGGGTACACTTTGCCCAGATGGAGAAGGAGTATGAGGATCGCCTCAACAAAATGGGGTAGAACTGACTGCCAAGTGTACTTCCGAGCTGAATTTGCTGGATGAGGTGGTGGCTCTGAGGATTTGGGGAGAAAAGGCCTAGGAGTAGGCTGCCATTGAGAAGAGGAGAGCTGAGGAGGAGAGAGCTCGTGCTAACGAATAACGTACCCGAGCTGGTGAAGAAAGAACTCGAGCTGAAGTTGCAGAAAGGAGGGCAGAGAGCTGGCGGAGAAGAAAGCTACAGAGGCAAAGGCTAAGGCAGAGGGGGCAGTAGAAACTTGGAATGAGTCCCCTGAGTTTGATGCTTTTAGCTCAAGATGCCTATATGGTGGCAGTGGAAGAGCTGGTCCAGCACATAAAAAAGGAGAAGCCGGACTTTGATACTGCTTTTCTGGATGATGTTCTGAAGGAGCAGAAGGAAGAGCTGAGAAAGCTATCTTTGGCAGCTGGGATCCCTATCGATGAAGGTATAGAAGATGATCTCCTAGCTCCCCAGGACCTCCCAGCCCCATAATTACCATTGTTTTTTCTCGCATTTGATAATTCCCTTCTTATTTTGTATTCGAACTTTAATGAAGTCCAATCTTTTTGAAATTTTTGTTTTCTGCTTTAGTGTTTTGTTTTGTTGAATAATTTCAAGTATCACAGCTCATGAGGAAATGAATTTAGATCACTTTATCAAAATCGATATTTCCTTGATAGGAAATCCGTCTAAGTGCTGCAGCACATGCAGAATTACCTCGGCGCCTCGGCCCACTTGAGGAAGTGAGGCTTTGATATTTTCTTGATAGGAAATCTGTAGCGACCGAGAATTTTTATTTAAGTTTCTTGAAAAACGTGTCGCAAAACCTTAAACCCCGAGTTTTAAATAAAAGCGCGTTCGTCTAGCCGTTATAAAATCAATTTAAATTCATTCAAATCGAGTTCAATCCCGAATATTTTTTTCAGGTATCGAATTTCTTATCATTTAATAATTTAAGCAACTTTTAAGGTCCAATTACTTATTAGTCCAAGTTCTGAATTCTTTCGGCCCAATGCACTTAAGCCCAATTCAAAAATTTCTGCAGCCCAATTCTTGGCCCACTTAACACCTAGGGAATTGTGCCCTAGAATTTACTGTTCATATATACCTCCCTCATTTCTCCTCCCCTTCACTTACGCAGCCCCCAGCAACAAGAAAGGGTAAGAAAACTCCATCATTTACTCTCAAAACTGGAAACTCACGTTGATACTAGAACTCCAATTTCTAGCACCAACACACATGGAGTTTCACACATTGAACCAGTAGAAACCAAATTCACCAATGCCTCTCAACCTCTGAAATGTCACGTTGGAAAAACTCCAACTCACAACTGATGCTAGAAAACCCATTTTCTAGCATCAACAATGTTGGAAATTCATGTGTGATGCTAGAAAATCAATTTCTAGCATCAGCCCCACCACTTCCAACTCACAGACCATGGCACACGCCCACTGTCCAACCCGTGGAGCCACCACACACCACAGTCAAGCCACCACATCAACAGATTCACACAACCAACACCACAGTCAAGCCACCACGCCACCTCCACCACTCAGCCATCCACCCGAGCCACCATGGAAATCGAACAACCATCCATTTCCCACAATCCAGTCACCGTTCTGAGCCTCCAAAGCAGCAGAAACTCAACATCAACACCACCACCTCCAACACCATAAGAATACCCAGCCCACCTGCCATTCCCAATTTTCGAACCGCCACCCACCACCAAATAGGCAGCCCCCATTTCGCCCCAGAAATCAACCCAAAATCAAAATCAAAACCCAGAAATAAGAAACCCACGAACTTACCTCGCTCCCCGACCCATTCTTCAGCCGGTATATCGCCGAAAAACCCACGAACCCGAACCTCCAAAGCCTCACCTTCTCTCGGTCGAAACACCAAAGAAAAATCCCATCATCTCCACCCACACCACCGGCACTACCACGCGACGCCGGCGCTGGCGTCGCCGGCCGGAATCGGAGGAAGGGGCGATGCCCCCTTCCCAGTCGCCTCCCTTCTCTCTCTCTCTGCTCGAACGCGAGGAAGAGAGAGAGAGAGGAAAGTTTTATAAAAAATTTATTTTTGAAAATTTATTTTTAAGCCCCTAGTTTAGGCGTTAGTTCATTTTAGTCCCCCAAGTTTTAAAATGATTTATTTCAGTCCCAAAGTTCGATTTTTAAAGAAATCAGTCCCAAACTTATGTTTTAAAAATGAATCAGCCCACAGGTTCTGAAAAAGTCCATTTCAGTCCCTAAATTCTTATTTTCAGTTTTAATAAATTTCAATTTAGTCCCTATTTTAGAAAAGTTCAATTTTAGCCCTTAAACTTTTGTTTTCAGTTTTAATAAATTTTCAATTTAGCCCCTATTTCAGAAAAGTTCAATTTCAGCCCTTAAACTTTTATTTTCAGTTTTAATAAATTCCAATTAAGTCCCTAAACTTTATTTTTTATCGTTTTTAATCTTTAAAAATTTCGAAACACTAATTCAAAGTTTATTTTCTATTTTTGGCTAGACAAAACGTAAGGACGATAGAGCTTGAGATTTCTTTCCGCTCAACTTTTTACGACTCGAGATAAATTGAGGTAGACTCGCCCCCATTAATTATTTTAAATTGTAATTGCATGTATTATGTGATTTTATGTGATTTATATGCTTTAATGCATAAGACGAGAATCTCTTATGAGATAGATTATGTTGTTATGCTTGTCATAACTTATATGCTTAATTGCATGAGAAGAAAGAGAATCTCTTATGAGATAAGATGATGTTATGCATAACTTACGTGCTTAAATGCATGAGACAGACTACCCACACCCTATGATTTTAAAGAGCCTATGATTTTTCAAAGAAAATTAGCCCATGAGAATATCACTGTATAGATTGCATAGTTATGTGTTAAATTACTCTGTAAATTAATTACTGGCGATGAGTCTACTGAGTATTTCTTCGAAATGCTCATTCTATTATTTTTAATAATATTGCAGATTTTGGAGACGGCCGAGTTTGATGGGCAGTGGTGGAATAAATGTAGTTAATTGTTTTAAATTACTTTTGAAATTTCACTCATCTGAACATTATGAAATTTATCTTGTCGTTTTCGCTATTTTAAACTTGAGATTAAAGTCTAATCAAAATTTTCCTTAAGTTCATTCGAATGAGATTTATTGCCGTTAACGTTCAAAAATTTTAAATGTGATATTTTTTTAAAAGTTAGTTATTCCGCCAAACTTTTCAGTTAAGTTAGGGCAAAAAGATGATGACGTAGCGTTCCGGGTCCGCGGAACTCAGGGCGCTACAAAATCTGTCTAAGTGTTGCAACACATACAACCTTAGCTCGGCCCACTTGAGGAAGTGAGGCTTCGATATTTCCTTGATAGGAAATCTGTCTAAGTGTAGCAGAACATGCAACCTTAGCTCGACCCACTTGAGGAAGTGAGGCTTCGATATTTCCTTGATAAACTTTTATGAATAAAGAAATAACTTTCATTAATGATGCCATGTTCTTACAAGGATTTTCAAGACTACTGGTAATATTGGCGGAGGTGCTCCGCATTCCAAGGATGGGCAAATGTTTCTCTTCCATGTCTTTCAACTCGTAAGCTCCTTTGGGTAATATTTTTGTTACGATATAAGGTCCTTCCCAGTTAGGATCAAGGCTTCCTGATGCGACATCCTTTGTGGCAGTAAAAATCTTTCGCAAGACTAAAGATCCGACCTCGAATTCTCTTTTTCGCACTTTTTGATTGTAATAGTTCGCATTCCTTTGCTTGTACACTACATTTCTGAGTTCTGCATCGTCCCTTCTCTCTTCTAACAAGTCCAACTCTCCTTTAAGAGTCTCTTAATTTCCAATTGGATCATAAGCAGCAGTTCAGAACGAAGTGATCCCCATCTCTAAAGGAATTACGGCTTCGATGCCAAAAGCCAAAAAAAATGGCGTTTTCCCAGTGCTTGTCCTTGGAATAGGTCGGTAGGACCACAATACATTGGGGAGTTCGTCCACCCATCTACCTTTGAGGATGTCAAGCTTGGCCTTCAACGTGTGCTTTATGATTTTATTGATAGCCTCGACATGATCGTTGGCCTGGGAGTAGTTTGGTGTGTAGAAGTGTTTTCTGATGCCAAGTTCTTCACAGAAGTTGGTCAGGTGGGCGTTATCGAACTGTCTTCCATTACCGGTGACAATGGAGTAAGGTATTCCGAATCGACATATGATGAACTTCCATAAGAAGTCAGTGGTCTTCTATTCGGTAATCTTTACAAGCGATTCAGCTTCAGCCCATTTGGTGAAATAATCAACTACAACAATGGTGTACTTAGCCCTACCTCGTCCCGTGGGCATTGGACCAATTAGGTCAACCCCACATTTCGCAAAGGTCCAGGGCGCTACCATAAAGTTAAGCTCTTGCGAGGGAGCTTTGGTGAAAGGAGCAAGGCGCTGGCACTTGTCACATTTCTTCACAAACTTAAGAGCGTCTTTCCTTATGGTGGGCCAAAAATATCCTTGGCGTATGATTTTATGATCCAAGGATTAACCACCGGAATGGTTTCCACACATTCCTTCATGTACTTCTTGGAGGGCGTAAAGGGCTTCTTCTTCGTTCAGACACCTTAGCAAGGGGGTTGAGTATCCTCTTTTGTAAAGAGTGTTGTTTACTATGGTGTATCTGGCCGACCTGATACGTAGCCGCCTAGCTTCCACAGGGTCACCGGGACATGCCCCGATTTTTAAGTAAAGGTCGATCTCGTCAAGCTAAGTAGGTTTAGGGTCTATTATCATGGACTTGACTTCCACTTTTTCTATGGCTGATTGTGAGATCCTCCCGACAGGGATGCTATCGAATTCTTCAATTCCTTCACTCGTGGCTAACCGAGCTAGAGCATCAGCATGTCCGTTCTGTCATCTCCAGATTTGTTTAATTTGCACAGTTTGAAAACTTTCGAACTCTCACTACTTTGAGATAACTGTTCATCCTCTCCTCTTTAGCTCGGTAAGTATCATTGACCTGATTAACCACCAGTTGCGAATCATTGTAAATTATCAAATTCGTGATCCTTAGTTCTTGAGCCATTCTTACTTCGACAATCAGGGCTTCGTACTCAGCCTCGTTATTGGAAGTGTTGAAATCAAAAGGCAAGGCCTCACAAAACAATTGACAATCTGGGCTGAACAGAACTATCCCAGCTCTGGACCTTGTTTCCATAGAATATCCATCCACATAGAGCTCCCAAGGAAGGTCTGACACAATCTTCTCCACCGGTTCCATGCAGAATTCAACTACAAAGTCAGCAAGGGCCTACCCCTTGATAAAGGTGCGAGGTTTATATTTGATGTTGAATTGTCCTAGCTCAACTACCTATTTTACCATCCGTCCTGACGTGGCAGGCTTTTGTAAGGTTTTTCTTAACGAAGAATTGGTCAGGATTTCAATGTATGCTCCAAGAAGTAGGGTATTAACTTTCTGGCAGTCGTGACAACTATGTACGCCAATTTTTCCAAGGGTGAATATCTGAGTTCAGCCTCACGAAGGGCCTTGCTGGTATAGTATACAGGATGCGGTATTCCATCCTCTTCAGTTGCTAGGATAGAACTGATGGCATGATCTGACACCGCAAGGTACAATATCAAAGTCTCTCCTACTTTGGGTTTGGACAACACTGGTGGCTGAGCCAATTGTTTCTTCAGCTCGGTGAAAGCGTTCTGACATTCAGAGGTCCATTCAAATTTTCTTCCTCCTTGTAGCACATCAAAGAATGGTTTACGCCGATAAGTGGATTTAGACACGAAGAGGCTGAGGGAGGCTACCCTTCCCGTTAGGCTTTAGACCTCCTTAGGCTTTTTAGGTGCTTTCATGTCAATAATTACTCATATTTTTTCGGGGTTGGCTTCGATACCTCTCCTATTCACAAATATCCCAAGAATTTACCCAAACTTACACCGAAAGCACATTTCTTTGGGTTGAGTTTCATTCTATACTTCCTTAGAATCTAGAACATTTCAGCAAGGTGTTGTTGGTGGTCCTCGATCTTCATACTTTTTATTAGCATGTCATTGACATAAACTTCCATGGTTTTCCCAATTTGTTGGGCAAACATTGAGTTTACTAAGTGGCTCCGGCATTTTTTAGCCCAAAGGGCATCATTTGGTCAGAACAGACCTCGGTCAGTGATAAAAAAGGTATACTCTTGATCTAGTTCATGCATGGGTATTTGATTTTACCCCGTGTAAGCATCCATAAAGCTGAGCAGCTCGTGTCCAGCTGTAGCATCGACCATTTGATCTATCCTGGGTAGTGGAAAGTTGTCCTTTGGACATGCCTTGTTCAGGTCGGTGAAATCAATGCACACCCTCTAGTTCACATTACTCTTTTTCACAAGAATCGGGTTTACAACCCATTCGGGATAGTGAACTTCGCGAATGCATTTGTTACGGAGCAACTTCTGTATTTCGTTGTTGAGGGCTTCATACCTTTCGGGGTTTAGAGGTCGGCGTCTTTGCTGTTTTGGCCAAACTTCTGGATCGATATTTAGCTTATGGCAACCGATCTTTGGATCAATCCCCTCTAGATTTTCATGACTCCATGCAAAGATATCGAGATTTTGTTGAAGGAATGCCAATATCTGACCTCGAATCGAAGATCGCAGCTCTCTTCCTATTCTGAGTTCTTTAGTGGGGTCACTTTTACAAACTGATACTATTTCCAGTTCTTCCACGGGCTCTCCCCATTTGGTTTTTACACGGGGATCCAGTAGACCGAGGTCGACCATCATGCACGTTGCTGGGGAAGGTCAGTTGTTAGAGTGTGTCTGAGATCGGGCCGTCCTTTGACACATTTCAGCAAGTTCTCTGTTTCTTTTGATTTTTCCTACACCGTGGGGTGTGTGGAACTTGATTGAATAGTGAAACAAAGATACCACAGCTCGTAGGTTGAACAACAAAGGCTGTCCTATTACAACGTCATAAGGTGAGACGGAATCTAGGACTACGAACTCGGCATTAGTCCTCCAATGCCGCAGGGCTTCCCTGGCTTCAACTGTAAGCTTAATTGATCCTCTTGCTCTGACTAGTGCTCCACTCAGTCCTTGCACCATATTTGGATATTGCTGAAGGAAGTGAAAGGGGATTCTTATCCACTTTAGTGTGTTGGTGAAGAGTATGTTGAGCGCACTTTCGGTATCCACCAATACTTTGGGTATAATGATTTCGGCCACAGGTATAGAAACCACCAGGACGCCGGGATAAGGATTTGGATCTGCTTCAGCGTCGTTGAATGATAGTAGGTCATCCAGTGGTTCTCTGAGGTGTTTTGCAGTGATGCCGATCTCAGTTAGATCGGCAACAATAGGTCTTTTTAGCCTTGCTTCTCTTTTTTCAGCATTCCCTTCCTCATTCATCATACAGACCTGTGGCTAAGGCAGGTCGACATTGCAGGCCCTGGCCTCAGCTTGGTTCCGTATACCACTCCAACTCCGTAAGGTGTGGAAAAACTTCATATAGTAGTGATATATTGAAGTGGCAGCCTTGAGTTCATGCAATATGGGTCTTCCCAATATTGTGTGGTAGTTGGAGGGAAGGTCGACTACCACGAAATCTGCCAGAATTCTTCTTTGGCAGGGGACCTCGTCCAATTCTACAGTAAGGATGATCTGCCCTTTAGCTTCAATAGGATCTCCAGAAAATCCTTGTAGCCTCTTATGGTATGGCTGGAGGTAGCGTTCTGAGATTTCTAGCTGTCTCAAAGTTCGAGAATATAGTATATTTACCGAACTCCCGTTGTCTACGAGTGTACGATGCACTTGTACCCCTGCAACGGGCATGGTGATTACCAAAGCATCGCTTTGATCTTGCAAAATTCCTTGGGAATCTCCCTCTGAAAATCTGAATCATTCAGAATCAGATGTCAAGTTTCTCACTTCGTAGTTCTGCCATACACGCGTACCCTTAGCTTGCCTGCGCCTTTTCCTTCTGGATCCTTCAATATACTGGTTTCCTGCCACCATCATACTTATTTCCGCCCTGGGTGGAGGATTGCAGTCATGAATAACCTGTTGAGCTCGGTTTCCCTGTACTTGCTGCTGAGGTTTTTAAGGGTGTAGTGGGTTTGCCTCTACGGGTTTAGCCACAAATTCCTGTAGACGACCCTGCCGTATCAAAGATTCAATCTCTTCTTTCAGGTCCGAGCAATCATCAGTGTTGTGTCCTGCCGACATGTGATATTGGCAGTATTTTCCTGGGCCCCTTCTAGTCGGTTCTTTCTTTGGGAACGCAAGTTTGTGAAATGTTTCTCTATCTCCTGATTGCATGAAGAGTCCCTCCAGAGTGGTTGTTAGAGGATGGTAATCATGGAATCTTCACGGCTGAGATTTAGATAGGTCATTCATTTTTCGATCTCTCCTTTGGTCATGTGGAATTCCCTTGTCTGATTTTCTTTCTTTACTATGGTTGGTCGGCTGTGGATTAGTCCTGGCATCCTCTTGATCCGATGTAGCTTCATCCGCGCTGATGTGTTTTTCAGCTCGATTTAGGAACTCGTGATAAGTTCTTGGTCCATCCTCATGCACAGACCACCAGAATCGTTTCAGGGTCTCAATCCAAAAAGAACTGCCATAAGTGCGGAATCATCACAGATTTTTTTGACCTCCATAGATTGTTTGTTAAATCTCCCGAGGTAACTTTTCAGTGACTCGCTTTTTTCCCTTGTTTGATGCTTACCAATCTTTCCTTAGGCGTTGTCCTGGCCTTGGAGCCCATAAATTGAGCAAGGAAAGCTGTGGCCAGGTTGTTCCAATTTTTTATTGACCTTTGATGCAGCCTTCTAACCATCTTTGCGCCTTATCTCTCAATGTTCGTGCGAAAACTCGGCACATGATGGCATCACCGACGCCTTGTAGCTCCATCCCTTCTCCTTCCCCTTCATACCCAGTGAGTTGCGGCATCTTGAGTTTCTCAAGTAGGGGTTCAGCTAAGATGTCCTCCGAAAAGGGGGAGTGACGTTTGGTAAAGTATTCCTCAGATGCTCCCTTGCCTTTTACCTCCAAGTCAACAATACGCTTTTTCAAAGCACTTATTTCAGGTCCTTCTGGTTCCATTGGACGCTTGAGGTCCGATCTAGTGTGTTTCATTCGAGGTGTCAAAGAGTGTTGGGAGCCCAATCTGCTAAACACGCTACCAGTTCTTTTGGTTGTGGCTTCTTTTCTTGGTGGTGGACTCTTTACTTCGTCCGTGTAGCTTCTGGAATACTCCCCATTTGAAAAGTGAAGGGATCTTCTGGTGGGAAGTCTACCTATTTTTCTCCTAGATGGAGATCCCACCTCGGTATTGGGTGGGAAACTTGGAGCCTGATTTCTTTCCAGCCTGTTGACTGTGTTTGTTAGCCTTTCAATGGCTTCCCTCATAGCAATTATTTGAGAGTTATCCATATTAGTTTGGTCTTACCTTCTTTAGAAATTGTGTGGGGTATTGGTTTCGTTGGGATGAGTGTGGGATCCACTCTCCGATGTGGGGTTGTGACTCATTATTCTAGCTTTTTATGGGGAAAGAGGCTATTTTTCACAATTGCGGCCCTCCTTCTAGCGCCAAACTGTTGACGTCAAAAAATGTGGTTATTTGATTCGAGCCAACTTTAAGAAAAATGGGCAAGATGTTTGTACTAATTCCTTATAATTTTGAGATTACAAGTGTAGTAGTGATAAGACATTTGAAGCGTTGTTCTCATGTCCCTTTTAGTAAGGGGAATTGACCCTTTTATAGGGGAATTTTAGCTAAAAATGATAAGAAAAATGTCTAATCAATCGCTTCAAACATTATACCAAGCTTAGGTCTGTGTGCCGCAACTACTTGTTGTGATTGGCCAACAAGGTCGGTCTCCCTCAAATCTTCATAATTTTGTTTTTAATCAGACAATTATGACTTGCATGGGGATTAGTTTCCAAGGTTGATTATTGGATGATGAGGGCGGTGTTGCCATCATTCCCCTCCAAGTGTGTCTGATTTGATTGGACAGGGTATTAAAGGCATGTAATCATGATATTCCCCTGAATAACGACGGTAATTGACCGAGCTTGGGTTGAAGACCGAACTAAAATAGTAATACCGAACTGCGAGATGCTTAAGTTTATCACTAAGTATGTTTTATGAGAGGTCACAGATCGGTGCTCAGCATGTACAAATATTAATCGAGTACCCTCTACCCCTACTCCTTCCACTGATATTAAAGAAGATGATGCTGAAATAATAACATTATTCGAAGGCATTAACACGTATAGATATGATGCAAATGTAATAGGTTCATCTAGTAATACTTTGTATTCTGCATGTAATCAAACATCGGACTCAAGTTCAAGTTCAAATACATTACCTGTTGAATTAATTGAATACTTTAATCATAGTATGCCTACCAGCAAAAAATAATAATAAAAAATTCAGAAGAAGTTATTGAATTCTGGTGAAGGTACAAACGACGATGGCCAGTGATTTTTGCAATTTCAAAAGACCTACTGACACCTCGGGTTAGCACTGTAGTTTCGGAGTCTGCTCTTAGTGCAGGTGAGAGAGTTTTGTCCAAGGTCAGAAGCCAACTAAAAGAAGATATTTCAGAAGCATTAATGTGCGTGAAGGATTGGCGGAACGCTCATTTTCGACTACAAGATAAATATGCCAAAATTGTATGTCGTCAGGTAAGTGATATTTAATTTAACCATATTAATCAAAATTTGTTATTTTATAATATCGGTTTTCATTATCATTAAAAATTTGTACATGTTACAAGTTGTTCGTGTACAATTTTTAACTCTACCTACTTGAAATTTAAGTAGCCGGTCCCAAGTTCAAATAAAGGAGGAGGGTTTATCTTTTATCTATTTTATTTTAAAAAATAAATAGCTCGCGAGCTCTGGCTCAGCCCACGAGCCACGAGCTCGAGGGCCGAGCCGAGCTCGAGGGCCGAGCCGAGCTCGCCCTTTAAGTAATAAGCTGAGCATAATGTTACAAACGAGCCACAAGCCGAGATCGTGTGTATAAGAAACCAACTCAACCCATTGCCATCCCTAATTGAGGATGTGCTCATCAAGGTTGGGAAGCTGATATTGCTCGCGGACTTCCTTGTTATGGACCTCGAAGATGACCAGGATGTGCCAATAATCTTAGGTCGAACTTTGATTGAGATGGATAAGGGTGAGCTCACCGTGAGGGTGGAGAATGCACATGAGATTTTTAAAATACACAATTCACCCAAGCAACCATTAGTCTAGGAGGAATGCAAGTATATTGCTGAAAATGTGCAACAATGCTCAAATGAGACAAATCCTAAAAATCTAAGAAGCTTTGACCGAGAGGAGAATGGAAAGTTTAAAGTCTGGAGGGTAAAAAGAGGATGCAAGGCTGTAAATTGCAAGGAGAACAAGGGCTCAAGACACCTATTTAAATCACCACGATCAATTCTTCCATACAGTCTAGCTAAAGACTATAAAACAAGCGCTTATTAAGAAACAATCCAATTTTCTAACCATTTTATTTATTTTGCTTTCTGGATTGCATTGCATATAGAATTATTTTGATTATTTGTTTGCATTAGATTTATGCACGTTTAAATTTATAAGGTATCACTATCCTATTATGTTTCCCCTCAAACCCTTGAATTTATTGTTGGTTATTTCAATTTTTTGGGCTAAATAACACACATGTTCTAGGCTATTTGATCTTTAATACTTTATTTGATCGTGGAACACTCAAACCAACATAGACCAAGGGGGAAAACATGATGAAGGAGATTGTCTAGTCGTCACCCATAGTGCCTCATACATTCAAAAGCAAAATTCGGGGAATACCTTCTTCCTTTTCTTTCCCGTTCCCTTATATTCTTACTTTTCCTTTAGGACATTGAGGACAATATTGGTTTCAAGTTTGGGGGTGGGAAAAACTTTGAGTTTTTTCTTTCATATGTTTTTGTGTTTTGTGTGTTTTGTTTTAGTACACATAATTTTTTTTTTAAAAAAAATCTCTTTTATTAGGTTGTGTACTTGTGTGAGTTAGATAGTCTGGCTGGCAATGATGATTTAACTTGAGATTTAGTGTTGATTTATAAACTGTGAATAGTTAGATGCTTAACCCTGAAAAACTAAATACTATATGCACACTAGAATTGAGTTTGACATTGTAATTAAATGAGTTGATTCATATGTTGGATAGGTTGATAGATTGAACATAGATGCTATACCCAAAACTATCCTAAATTAATTATTCGTAGACCAAATTTAACATAGTTTCGAGGTGATTTTACTGCTGTAGGAAGATACGGATTCCTTGTGTGAAAAAGTTATGTGCGGATTGTCTTAGATTAATAGGATAGAATTGGGCAAAATCTTAAGTTGGAGGTCATTTGCTTGAATATGTGTTTGATAAGGACATTGCACTGATCAATGCATTATTTTTTGAAATTTGAAACTTTTCTTTGAAACATTTATGACTCAAGTAATTAAACCTGCGGTAGTATTTTAAAATCTGGTGCCCTAAGTAGTCTGACTTGAGAGTCATCGGCCTAAAACTCGATACAATGGTCATTTAGAAAGTAATTAGAGATGAAGTTACACGTAAAACAAAAATTAGTTCTCTTCGAAGCCTTTTTTACTTGGGTTATTAGGCTTGTAATGGTCTTTGAAACCTGGTACCCTAAAATCATCTGATTTGAGAATCATTGGCCTAAAGCTTGCTACATGGGTCATCTAGAAAGTTTAAGGGAGAGAGTATAAAAAAAACTTTTGAAAATCAGAAAAAGAAAGTGCATAAAAAAAACAAAAGAACTATATGCCTTGATTAAATTCCAAACACTTGTTTGAGGGAATTTGACTTTTGATAAAGGATAATTAGCCTAAATGAATCTTAGAGGTCAAAACAATCAAATAATTGGAGAATCCTTCTTCATTGATGTGTTGACTTGCAACTAGTGACGTTCACCAGAATTAGAGAGGAGAGGGTGAGGACAGTAATTAAAAATTGAACCTTAGATTACACAAAGGGAAAATAGTGAAAAAAAAAAACCCAGTTTGGGGGTTTGTGAATTTCACGAGTGATGAAAGGACATATTTGACCATTAAGGGCCGGAAATTGGAACAACATGTGAATTCATTAATGTCTACCTATTATTCACACACACACACGTCGATTTTGCATTGGAGAAGTGTATATTGATTTTGGTTTTATAACTTTGAACCTGTTTGTAGATTTAATATCTTAATTTCAAATCCTGAGGTAATAATTTAGATTATCTAACCAAAATATTTTGCATGTTTGCGTGTTTATTAAGTTAGGATATGATTTTGTTTGAGGACAAACAAATGTTTAAGTTTGGGGGTATTTGATAAGTGTATTTTATACACTTATTTGGATCTAAAAATATAGAATTCAATAGTTCTTTTAAGCAATTATATCCTAATTTATTGTATATTTTGTTTATTAGGTATTAGGTAAAATTTGACTAATGGAAGTGGAATTGAAAGAAATAAGCGAAAAGGGGTGAAAGATGGCAAAGTACAAAGTTTGGGGACCAAATTGAAAAAATTCAATGGCTGATTAGGACCACAAAACGATAATTTGAAGATTGCTAGAAGTCAATTGGATGCAACTAGAAGTCAAAAAGGAATGAAATATAATTAGCATATTACCATAAATCGATTTTCATTCACACAAGATATATGCTAGATTTTTAGTCGAAATTTGAAACCCATCTTTGGCATAGTAATCGTCTGAATTGAAAAAATTATATATCAAGAAAGATTGTATCCATTTGAGTTAGATTTTTCAATTCACTTTGAATCGCCTCAATCGGATATCAGGAGAGAAAGTTATTACCAAAATACTGACTGTTGTGCAAAGACAAAAATTCTGTGCGCGAAGGCAACTTTCCTTATTCGATTGGAACTTTTTTGGAAACTAATTCGAATGTGATTTTCAACCAATTTCCGACTACTACAAATACCTAACAGTAGAACACATATGAGGATATCTCATACACCTCTCATTTACATGTTATACTCCAATATTCATCAATTATTATCATCAAATGAGACAAATTTATAGTTTTTGTGAGAAAATTGAATGTGACTTGCAAGAATTCAATCAAGTGAATATTTCAACTTGATTTTTAGGCAAAGAAGAGAATGCGCAATTGGAGATTCAACAAGAAACAATTGAAGAGATTCAAAATTTCAAGATTCATCTTTATCTTCTCAATTTATCAAAAATCAGGTTATGTCTTTTCACTTAAATATGATTTCTTGTAATTTCGATATGTTACACTAGTTTTAGACATTGCTAGGATGAACTGAACCCTTGTTATGATATTTTTAGTTTTTAATTAATTATTTTGACTTTAATTTGGTTTGATTTGTTGATGTTTATTGTAGTTTTTATTGTTCTTTTCTATTCCTTGATCACCAATTGAATTGTTATTGTTATCAAGATAGACAATAGGGTTTAAGCACAATATAATAAACATTGTAAAGTTTGATAAATGATAGAGATATACCTCTATGCTTTATATGGTTTCAATAAGTGTTATAACATTTGTTAATGCATTTATCATGTTTGCATCTTTTATCGAGAGATAGAAGGGTCATGATAAGACATGAAATGCCATGTTTTTCATCCATTAATACTTACACTTTTATGAATTATTGACACCTAAATGTACTGAGTACCCTTATGTTTTAATTTAGGTTGCAAATGGATGGAAAGTGTGAAATTTGGAAGAAAATAGCAAAAAAGAACCAAAATAATCCATAGATGAGACGGACGATTGAATGAAGATTCAAGAGTATAAGGGATCAATCGGATGAAGAAAAGAAGTCAAAGAGATGAAATAAAGTCGAAGTATTATCACATATCAACTTTTAGGCGAAAAAAAGTTATGCTCCGAATTTTTAGTCTCTGCTTGAGATCCATTTCTGGGATAGTAAATGTCCAAATTGAAAAATATATATTTCAAGAATAATTATAACTCTTTGTTTTAGCTCTCCAACTCACTTTGAATTGACTCAATCGAATATCGAAAATGAAAGTTATGGTCAAAACACTGAAAGCTATCCTGCGGAGAAAAACTTTATAACTATGCGGTCGCATGTCACATAAGGGGAATACATTTGATCGCTATCAAGAGAGGCTTTCAGTTAAATTAGGAACATTGATCAACATGAATGATTTCAAATTATCAATTTAATTGTTACACTAAAAATAGAATAACAATGGGGGATTCGACATCTAAGCAATACTTCCACATATTTTTTTTTTAAAAAAAATCGTTAAATCGCTTTCTTTTTTAATTGATAATTTAAATATTAGTATAGAAAACTCAAAATATGTTTTCTATTCAATTAAGGTTGCTATTAATTTGAACACGATTGATTACTTAGTCCTCGTGGGTTCGACACTCTACCCACTACTTTATTATTTGTTCACAATCACGTTCACTTGCGAGAAATCAAATGATCAACATCTTTGATTGCTTACTATACTTTGACAGATGTCTTTGATTGCTCACTATACTTTTCAAAGTGAGGTTGTGATAACATTGAAATGTGTGTTTTGTTTATTTTCATTTATAATATTTGTTATTACGTGTTTAGAAAGTTCTTTCTAGACTAAACATTTTGTTAAATTATTTTGTTGGTCGAATATAATATGGAATACAATCAAATAAAACTCAATAATCATTTCTTGCTGGTAGTTTTACTTAAATTTTGTTGTGCAACTATACTTTGATTTGATTTTACTTAAGGTGACTTTGTCCAAACATAACTGTTTGAAATGCTATGTCCCTTTTCTAATATCTTTTTCATTCCATGTGTAGAAGATAACGTTGCATTAATGACACCGACAATATGAAAAATATGTTATACACATTCAAACATATTAAATTCTTAATGAACTGTAATATATTTCCAAAACCACTTAAAATTTTGACTTCTACCATTCTACATGACAACTATATCATGTTGCCGAGTATTTTCTATTATGATATTTTACTACAAAACTATAGTTTTTGCTACATGCACCATGTGTTCTAAAAAAGTACGCCTATACAAAATCTTGGTCTTGTCACTTAGTTAAGTTTCACGTTTTTTTTTTTTTTTTTAACACCTGCCCGCTTAGATTCGTAGAAGCTTGAAACTTGGCATTTTCCACCTAACCATGGTTTACACTATTTAGAACACTGTATCATATTTTAATTGAAATGAAGGTCCCAATCTATTGCTCCTTTTGTAGTTATGTTCCCAATTTTTCATTGTATTTTACTTCTCAACCTTTTATTAATTAGTACACTTTGTCATCCATGCTGATGGCCAAAAATTCATTAGGAGGAAATAAATATAAAATTTGAACAAAATATTTTCCCTGAGCTAATAGAATATTTGGACATAAACCGTCTTCATAGATAAGATATGCTCATGAGACGGAAAAAAAATTCGGGAATATAAGTACGAAAATGAGCAATTAATGACAAATGTGGGATGTATATAAATACTCATTTAGAAGTCCAAAAGTAGTGTACACAATTATTTTTGTCTCTCTTTAATCATATTCTCTTTTTGTTTTTGTTTTTTTTTTACTCAGCTGGCTGCCTTAAAAAAGGCATGCAGCAACACGCTACCTTCCGTTTTTTCGTTATTTTTTTTATACAAGCCAGCCCATGTAGCTCACGGTCTGAGCCCGAGCCTCGAACCTGGCCGACTCGGACTTTTTTCAGGTCGAGCCACTGGCGACCTGAATCGACGAGCCAAATTGTCATCCCTATGTTAGGTGAGCCCGAGCCTCGAACCTGGCCGACTTGAACTTTTTTCAGGTCGAGCCACAGGCAACCTGAATCAACGAGCCAAATTGCCATCCCTATGTTAGGTAATTAATTTAGTATTAAAAAAATCATGATTTTAGACTAACTTCTCCACTACAAGCTGGAAAGTGGCAGGAACCATAGGCATTTCATCCATTTTTTTGCTTCGAAATTGGAATTTGAAATATGTGGTAGAGAGAGAATGGTATTGAATAATTCAATTTGTGTACCCTTCCTTCTTAAACAGAGAAAAAATCACTTAACCATAAACAATTCCAATTTGAAATATGTATCCACCTCTCTCTATAACTCCCGAAATCAATCAATCAATCAATCACACATACCAAATTTCTAACGCAAGAAAAACTGGAAAAATATGGCTAAAATCATACTGGAGAAGTTTACAGTAGCCATTGAAGAATTCAAACTTATGCTGGGTTTTGAGAAAGAAATAGCCATTGGGTTTGTGACCCAAATTCAGTTGATTTTTTTTTTTGAAAAATATTGTTTCATATATTATACGCATTTTTTATTGGAAAAATATTGTTTCCTTTATTCCATGCGTTTTTTTATATACTATTTCCATTTTTAAGAATATTATTATGATTTTAATATGTCCCATGTATATAGTTGGCTCTTGTTACAAATTGATTTAATTACAAAAGATAGAATAATTGGGAGAAACACAATTGTTGTAATTCTTTATCCATTATAGTTGAATAAAATTTATAATTCCTCTACCAAATTAAATTCTTGTCTTTGTTTGATCTTGTTGTGATCAATACTTTATAGTGAGCCATATAACATTGTTCTGCCCCCAACAAGTGGTATCAAAGTTTTGGTTTTTGATTTGTTCGAGGTTCTTGTTCTTGATGGCAACCATAAAGTATAATATTCCGATTTTGGATCACAGTACTAATTCTCGTTGTGGCAAGTGAAGATATGAGTTGTAGTTTGGCAGATGAATTTGGATGATCCATTGTTGGAAATTGATAAGATCCCATCAAGAAGAAACTTTTCCAAATTCATGATCTTCATCTTTCGAATAATATTCTCAAGATGTTTTGAAGGAGAAATGATAGCTGCATTGTGGTTGAAATGTGAGCAATTGTGCATGACTAAGAGTCTAACCAGCAAATTGCATAACAGGAGGCAGATTTGTATTCTCATTGCATGACAGGAGCAGCATTTGTATTCTCATTGCATGACAGGAGGTGGATCGTTAGAAGATCACAATACTATTTTTAAGAGATTGTCACTGATTTGGAGACTTTAGAGATAAAGTATGATGAAGAATATTTGGCCTTAATTCTTTTGTGTTCATTCCCTGTTTCATTTACTTTGTTTAGAAACATGATTTTATATAGTCATGATACTCTCACCATTGAAGATGCATATGATGCTTTATTTTCAAAGAAGAGGATGAAGCATCTGGATGGATTTGAGGATAGAGATGGAGAATGCCTTGTTGTTTATAGTGATTACGAAAGGGGGTAGGTCGAAATTGAATTTTAGTAATCAAGTTTGATTTTATTGCAAGAAAAAATGGCACATCAAGAGGGATAAAACAAGTTGAAGAATAGAGGAAATTTGGCTGCAAATGAGAAGGGAAAGCAATAAAAAAACTACCGCTAAAGCCAATGTCGCAGAGAACTACTTGAGTGATGAAGATGTGTTAGGTATTTCTAATGGCGAGTCCTAACCTGATGAGGATTGAATTTTGGATACAACTTGTGTTTTTCATGTGTCCCAATCTGAATTTTTTTGAACAAATGAAATAGTTTCGATAAGAGTTGTGGACATGAAAACAATGCACCTTGTCAGGTAGCTGGTATTAGTAGATTCAGACTTAAGCTAGTGGATTAGACAATTAGAATACTTGATTAGGTTCGACATGTTCGAAATTTGAAGAAATATCTCATCTCACTAAATACTTTTGATTCAAAAGGGTACAAGTTCTTTGATGGATGTGGAGATTTGAGAGTTTGCAAAGGTGTCCGTGTTATATTGTGGTAAGTGTATTTTACACATTTATTTAACACCTAAATAAACTTAAATATCGATTAAAAGAATGGATTTATATTCACAATTGTGTAATTATGCTTTCTGTAAGCAAAAATCACCCATGGAATGAGAACAAGGCAAATGAAGAAAAATTGGTCCGAAATTGTGCAAAATTGTGAAGTTGGTCTTCAAAATGGACAACTTAGAAAGATGAAGGATCTTGAGGTGCAATTTATAGAGGGCATAATCAAAATAAAGTCAAAATTCGAGGATCAAATTGTACGAGATGAAAGAATAGGGACTTGGACTACAATTTACTTGAGGACTGAAATGGAGAAACAAAAACTTAGGCCAGGCGCGTGCCTATGTTTTGCAGAGTTGGCGCCACTTGCTCCTTTCACATGTTACTGAGAATAATCAATTGCTCGGGTGCTATTTTGTTTCAAATTTCGAGGGTTCTATTTGCAATTTTCTCAAGATGATTTAAGGTTTTAAATGACAAAAAAATGAGCCGCTCTCCTAAGTTCTTCATCTTTTCATTTTTTCTTTACACTTTTGGGAAAAATAGCGAAGAATGAGGACAAAGGGGGAGAAAAATCAAGAAAAAGTCGAAGAATTTTGGAGAAAAATCAAGATTAAGCCACTCTTCTCTTCAAGAATCCAACCAAGGGAAGGATTCTATATTTTATCTTGTATTTTTAACCATTATGTTCTTCGACTTGGAATGTATTTCTCTTAGCTTCCCCATTTTTACCATCTATATAAAATGAGCTAATTCTTGATGTTGCAATTTATAGTGGTAGCTTAACCTTGCTTTGATTAATTAATACTTGTTTTTTGATGTTAAATTACTTATGTTCGTGCATTTTTACTGTTGTTATTATTGTATTTTCATTTATATGGTCAATATATAATTGTTTTTTGTGATTTGTACATCGTTCGAGAAAATATATGCGTTTAAACCAAATAGTAGAAACTGTTGGTTCGTGTAGGAGATAGAGATATACCCCTAACCCTAGGTGACACATTCAACTATTTTCACAAAGATATAATGCAGTTGTTTGATTTTAATCAACATATAGATATAGTGGGTTAAACCAATGAATTAGGTGACGATTAAGTCCCAACAATTTCCCCCAAAATTTTGTGTTTATGTTTTCTTATTTTGAAGAGTTTTAGTTAAGTTTTCTTATTTTCTAAAATCAAATGTTATTGTGCATTTTTTATTGTTAAAATTAAATTTATTAAGTGTAATCGAAAGTAAACATTCTTCGAGGAATCAACAACTCGGATTAAAAAAAGTTCACTTTATTACTTGAACACGATCCGTGCACTTGCGGTACGTAATTTTAGTAAACAAGTTTTTGGCACAATTGTCGAAGAATGTTTTTACTTTGTTTACCACTTTAGATAATTTTGTTTTAACAATTTTTTATAATTGCTTTTATTTTTGTATATTTTGGCTAACTTTTGTATCCTTGATCTATCTTGTGTATTCTCTTCATGTATATTTTAGCTATAGTGCATTATTCTGATCTTTGTAAAGTAACAAAGTTTTTGCATTGTCTAATTTCTACATTGACTATGAATTTATGCTTGGAGGTGCAAGATGTGAAATTTGTCAAAGCGATGCATTGTAATGGACAATGCTTGTATTCGTGCACCGATGTCTCAATGCCGAAACTTCTTTAGTTTAGACAATATTTAAAATGTAGAAAACAAGTACAAGACAATTTCGATAATAGTTAAATGCTAGCAAAAGATTATGTACCTGACGATTGGGACGAGGACATCAAATTTGTGGGAAATGATCCTCCATTTTTGAATGAGAAGTATTTGCATAAGTATTACCATGAACTTGCCAAGTTGGATGTAGATAGCATGCTTGTGGGAGATTACAAATATTGGGATTGATATCAAAAGTGGGGGTATAATCCACTCGATGGAGTTAATATGAAAGGCTTGCTATTGCCCACGGAGTTTGATTGCAAACCAATCATTCAACCCAATGAGAGTTCAACTATTGAAGAAGAGCCTAAAATAGTGAAAAAATTAATAATATCGAAGTTAAACGAGAATGTGGCAATCAATAACGAGAAAAGCAACTTACATTCTTCCGATTTAGTTGATTGCCAAGATATTGATTTTATGATTAAGTCGAGCTAAAGATTATAAAAAAGAGCTTGGTGGGAGGCGGCAACCCAAATTTCTAACTTTTAATCTTTTTGTTAATTTTTTGCATTTTCTTGTTTTTATTTGGTTAACTATCATTGTTTTTGTAAGTAATTTTTGAAGTCTCATTTATCCATGGTTCTAAAATAAGTTTGGGGGTAAATTAGTCTACAAGAAGGCCACTTGCCCAAGCTATTTAAGAAAATCACAAGTCCAAATCAAACATTGGTATCACTTCATAAATGTCCAACCAGAGAAGTTTCGTTATCCTCTCTTCTCTTTTATCTTGTTCCTTACACATTGAGGATAATGTGTGATTTAAATTTGGAGATGATTGTGTTTAAATTATTAAGGTTGTGTTGACATCTTAGATAGCCTTGTCAACTTAGGATGGTTTGTTATTTAAAATTATTATTGATTCATGACATATGACAAAGTATGCTATTTGTGCCAAAAAAAAAAATGGCTTATTTATTTTAAGATCTTGAGTTACTTTGAGCACAACAATCATGATTAATTTTCATCTAGATGTGAAAATTTTTAATTCATAGAGAGTTTTGAATTGGTAGAACTAGGCTGTGAATTATGCAAAAATTCCTATCAATTCTTTTATTCACTTCTCTTTCACTTAACCTTGTTTCAAGATAAGTTTGTGAGTGGTCAGACTGCTAAAGGATATTATCTAAAAGTGTGTTGATTCCATACATATAAAAAAAATTGTGTGGAGTTTCTTTTGCCAAGTATAAGTTAGGGATTTAAGCCCTATGTAGTTTTGTTGTGCTTAAAAAATGATATTGCATTTGTTGGATTATAGGCTTCACTTTGTAGCCTATTGACTCAAGTTATTAAGGATGTTGGGGTATTTCAAAACCCAGTACCCTTTGATCTCAAAACTTGATGAGCTATCGACCTAAAGCTTGTTATAATGGTCGAAAAGAAAGCTTAAAGGAGTAAGAAAAATCATGAGATTTAATTGAAAAAAACGTTGTTTTGGTGCAATTGTATTTGATGTTTGGGGTTTAGACAACTAGTGTGTTTAAATTACTTATTAGAAGCTTAAATGTAAAAGCATTCATTAGCGGAGAATTATCACATGATTAGATGTTGAGATTGCCAATTAGGCCCAACCGAAAAAGAGCGTAAAAATGAAAAAAAAAATGATTATAGAGAAACCTTTAGATTTATACTCGGGAAAAGTGAGAAAAGAAACATATATATAGTGATCTGAATCTCTTGAGCGGGAAAGGAAATATTTGACCACAAAGGATCGAGCTGGAGCCAATTTGAAAATTTGTCTGTCTTCACAATTTTTTTTTTTCTAATTAAGATGATGATTGAAAAATGACTATGACCACACATACTGATTGAACATTGGATAAGCTTAAATCATTTTTGCTAGCATATTTGTAAAGTGATTATACAATTTTACACTCATGGATATTTTTTGCAAGCTATCTGAAGTGCTGATCATTATTACGTGTTGCTTGATTGTATTATAGATAATCTTGCTCGGCACGATCAAGAGCTTAAGTTTGGGGTTGTTGATAAATGTATTTTTGCACACTTATTTAATATCTAAATAAGCTTAAATATTGATTGAAGGAGTGGATTATATTCACAATATTGTAATTATGCTTTTTTGTAGGAAAAAAACACCTATAAAACGAGAACAAGGCAAAGGAAAAGAAAAGGGACCAAAATTGTGCAAAATTGTGAAGTTGGGGATCAAAATGCATGAGTCAAAAAGTTGAAGGACCTTGAATTGCAATTCATGGATGGCATAATTGAATGAAATTCAAAATTCGAGGATCAAATTGTATAAGATGAAAGTTTAGGGATCTGGATTGCAATTTACTTGAGGACTGAAATGGAGAAACGAAAACTCAGGCCAAGCACGTGCCTAAGTTTGCAAAGATGGCGCACTCCTTGGCTACTTTCATGGGTTACTGAGAGTAACCTAATGGCTCAGGCACGCGCTTGAGCCTTTATTAGGCGCCTCCTAGCTTTAAAAGCTGGGACCGTTTTGCATTTTGTTTCAAATTTTGGGGGTTCTATTTGCAATTTTCTCACACATTTTAAGGTTTTAAAAGACACAAAAATGAGCCACTCTCCTCGTTTCATTTTTACTTTACACTTTTAGGAAAAAGGGGAAGAACAAGGGTGCAAAGGGGGAGAAAGATCAAGAAAAAGTGAAAAAGTGGAAGGATTTTGGAAAAAAATCAAAACCAAACCACTCTTGTCTTCAACAATTCAACCAAGGGATGGGTTCTACATTTTATCTTGTATTTTTATCCATTATGTTCTTCAACTTGAAATGTGTGTCTCTTAACTTTCCCCTTTTTATCATCTATATAAAATGAGCTAGTTCTTGATGTTAGGATTTATGGTGGTAGCTTAACCTAGCTTTGATTAATTTAATGCTTGCTCTTTGATGTTAAATTACTTATGTTCGTGTATTTTTACTATTGTCATAATTGCATTTTAATTTATATGGCCGATAGATCATTGTGTTTAGTGATTTATATATCGTTTGAGAGAAAACTGTGCATTTAGACCAAAAATTGGAAACCCTAGGCTCTTGTAGGGATAGAGATATACCTCCAACTCTAAGTGACCCATTGAAAATAAAAATTAATGCAGTTGTTTGGTTTTAATCGACATAGAGATATAGTAGGTTAAATCAAAAATTAGTGTTAATTTTGCTCTAGAGAGGTAATTAGCTAAACTTGGAAAATCAAGTCTAACATCGTAAATAAGTAATTTTTTAATTGACTTGTGGAGAAATTAATTAGGCGACGGTTAAATTTCAACCACGTTTTTCTCCAAAATTTCCAAATGTTTATGTTTTCTTATTTTGAAGAGTTTTAGTTAATTTTTCTTATTTTTCAAAATCAAATCTTATTGTGCTTTTGTTTTTATTGTTAAAATTAAATCGATTAACATTGTGTAATCGAAAGTAAACATTCTTTGAGTGATCGACAATTCGAACTCAAAAAGTCACTTTATTACTTGAACGCGACTTGTGCTCTTTCGGTACATAATTTTTGCGAACATATTGGAGAAGCGGAAAAAGTCTCAATTATACATCTTACAAGGTTGTATAGTACAATCAGTAGAGGGTTAGTACCGTGGTGGATATTCAGTTTGATATAGTATCGGTGGGATTTTGTTTGGGGTTCATGTTGAAGAACACAACTCAATCGAGTTCAAAGGATATGGGTAATGCCACTTTGCCACCACCTGCAGTGTCGTCGTATTCAATTGCTCGAGACAGATCCAATGAAGATAGGTACGGAAATGCTGATTTTGTTGCACATGCTTTAAGAGTATTTGAAATTGTTGAGTCTAGCAAGGGCATTCTACAAAAACACTTGGTGTTGATTTTGTTTCAGTGTGTGTTTCGGCCCTATTTGGTAAATTTTAAATAATTTTTTATTTTTGATTGAACTCGCGGTAATTATGCAGAGTAGTGCTTGAATTCATTTATCCTAATTGGATATCGTAGCAGAGGTGGAGATTTTTTTTATTTCGTTGGAGAAATTAGTTTCGTTCTTGTTGAAGAGTTCAGTTCATTCCTTGCAGTCGAATTTTTCTCCAGGTGAAGAAATTTTAGAGTTTCGTTCATTACAGTTGAATTTATGGCTAGGTGGAGATTGTTGAGTTTGTGATCTAACTTCGGTTGTTTTTTATTTTATTTTTTTGGAAAAATATAGTTTCATTTATTCCACGCATTTTTGATGTTATTTCCATGTTTAAGAATATTGTTAGAGTTTTGATATGTTCCATATATATAGTTGCCTCTTTTTTACAAGCTTATTTAACTACAGAAGTTATAATAATTGTGAGAAACACAAATGTTGTAATTCTTTCTCTATTATAGTTGAATAAAATCTCAAATTTCTCAGTCAAATTAAATTCTTGTCTTTGTATTCATTTTGTTGTTGTAATCAATATTTCATATCGTGCCGTATAACCTCGTTCTGCCCCCAACATTAGCGAACCTAAGAAAATATTTCAAAAAGATCTACAAAATTTTGGAAGATGTTGAGAGGAGCAAAATCAATGACGTGCGTGTTAGAACTCGAAGATGCTGCATATGATGCCGACAACATTTTGGACGAGATCCAATATGAAGATTTGTTTCGTACAATAGACACATAATGAGATTGGGTGCTTAAACTTCCCTTGCATTTTGACATTTCTACAAAAGATAGCTCACAAAATCACTTTTCATTAAAAGATGGCTCACAAAATCAAGGACATAAAAGCCAAGGCAAAGGCCCCCAAAGAAAGGCCGAATTGAATTTTTTCTTTCTAATACATTACAAAGCATTGGCTAATGAAAAATCATTCACTCTTTTACAATATTCGAGCAATTAGACAATGTTATCTTTCAAAATTTCTTTTCGACTCATCTATAATTCAATGGCAGTTTAGTAATCAACATATTTCAGTCAAGTAATTCAGTCTAATTTCATTACTTGGATGGAAGGAAATCGATAACGTGACAATTAATAATCTTATTTTTGTAAAGTTCCACTTGTTCCATGTTAGTAACTAACAACCATGTGTGATGACCATCATTTGTTGACGATAATGTCATTGATTAGCTTAATTAAAAACAAACTATAATTTGGTTACCAGATTAATTTTTAATTAAGGTATTGTTATCTAGTTAAAATTAAAATTAAAATGTAGTTATTGAATAAAATTAAAGTTATCTATTGACACTAGATCACAAGTAAGAGTTCGTTTGGTTGCAAATGCAGAATTTGAGTTGAAAGAAAGCGAATTGTAGGAAATTGAATTGATTAAAATTTGTTTTACTAGAAATTGTAATGAATTGTGTTTGATTGGTATAATTTTTCACCTGAAAAATGTTTAAAGTTTGGTGTCCGTTTGACTTTTTTTCATGAAAATTGTCCATTGAAGGGACAAATTTTTTTACAATTGGCTTTAAAATTTGTTCCAATTGTCAAAAAAAAAAAAAAATATATTGTATACCGAATACCATTCGTTTGATTTTGTTTTACATGTAATTTGTCCATTAAAGAGATATTTTTTTTTTTTACAATTGGGTCTAAACTTTGTTCTTATTGCCAAAAAAAAAAAAACTGGAATTGGTTTTCCCACCAGCTGAAATTCGTCGAATCCAAAACAGAGGAGAAAAAACGATTAAATTGAGCTAAATCAGACTTTAGGTGACTTGTATGGTACCGAGAGAAGTGCGCATCAATATTTGGAGCAATATTACACGAACCACAAGAGTGACCGTAGGAGTGATCGTATGTGAGTGTAGGAAAAAATATTATTTTATTCACATGGGATCTGCACACTCACATGCGATCACCCATGTGATCATCCATGCGGGTATAGTAGTATTTTTCCAATATTTGAATTGGAATCAAATTGCTCTTTACGTGACATTGGGACCCTTTTTAATTGAAAGTTATTGCACGCGTAAGTGACTTTGACTAAAAGATTAAAAAAGTATAAAGCCATGTTATTGCTGGTGGATGAATTGACAGGACATGAAAATCTGCTATATTTTTTCTCGAGGAAAGATGATGAATGTTCGTGGAAAATCTTTAAATGTGGTTGCTAGTGAATTGAATTGACAAGTCACACAAAGATAGATAAGATATGTTAATGAAACGGGAAAATTGAAAACCTTCATTAACAATAAAAGTGCAATTAAAGTATAGTGAAATTAACAATAAATGTGGTATAGATATAATTATCCATATTGCAATCTAAAAGTAAGGGACACAATTATTTTCATAACACTTTAAACATACTTTTATAATATCATCCATTCAAAAATTCAAAAGTGGTGGACACAATTATTTTCATAACTCTTTAATCATACTTTTATTATGCAAATGAAAATAGACGTTGTGACTAATTCATAAAGTTGCAACGAATTGTTATAGTATTAAGAAAGGGTTAATTTCACAAATGGTCACTGAATTATCACAAAAATAACAAAACGGTCACTGAATTACCAAACTTGCACAAACGGTCACTGAATTACCATGCGCTTTCACAAATGGTCACTGAAGGACCTTTCTGATTTAAATCCAAACTTAAAGGACAGAAACACGTGAACATAGAACCGTGAGGACCTGAAATGCAAATTTCATATAAAACTCAAAATCATTCACTTGTTAACCTCCACCTTTGGACCACCATAACTCCAACCTCCGACCACCAAAACCTCCAAACAAATACACCAAATCGAAGCCCTCGCTTCCCTCTATGCAACCCACCCAAGAATGGCCCCTAAATCAGCCGGAAAGTGGCCGGAATTACGTCCCAAAGGGGGGGCAGGCAGCTGTTTGCACTTCAGGTCCTCACGGTTCTATGTTCACGTGTTTCTGTCCTTTAAGTTTGGATTTAAATCAGAAAGGTCCTTCAGTGACCATTTGTGAAAGCGCATGGTAATTCAGTGACCGTTTGTGCAAGTTTGGTAATTCAGTGACCGTTTTGTTATTTTTGTGATAATTCAGTGACCATTTGTGAAATTAACTCTATTAAGAAATCATGATTTTAGACTTACTCCACTGCAAGTTGGAAAGTGGCAGGAACCATGTGCGTTTCATCCATTTTTCCTGCTTTAGAATCGGAATTTGGATTTGAAGTATACGGTGCATGATTTAGTCGGTAGAGAGAGAAATGTTAGAATACAGAATCAATAAATGAGTAGGTATCAAATTGTCCTTAGCCAGACAATTGGGCCCATTCTCTAATAATAGATGGTATTGAATAATTCAATTTGTGTACCCTTCTTAAATCGAGAAAGAAAAAATCATTTAAACCACAAACGATTTTTTGGTTAATTGGAAAACTTAGTTTGGTTCTGGTTGAGGACTTCAGTTCATTTCTTGGAGCTTCGTTCGTTTCACTTGAATTTATTTTTAGGTGGAGATTGTTGAGTTTGTGACCCAACTTCAGTTGGTTTTTTTTTTTTTTTGGAAAAATATAGTTTCATTTATTTCACGCATTTTTTTATGTTATTTCCATTTTTAAGAATATTGTTAGAGTTTTGATATATATCTCATATATACATGCTGATTTAACTGCAGAAGTTATAATAAATGTGAGAAACACAAATATTGTAATTCTTTACCCATTACAGTTAAATAAAATCTTCTATTTCTCAGCCAAATTAAATTCTTGTATTTGTATTCATCTTCTTATTGTACTCAATACTCATATCGTGTCGTATAATCTCGTTCCACCCCCAACATTAGCAAACATAAGAAAATATTTCAAATGATCTACGAAGTTTTGGAAGATGTTGAGAGGCCCAAAATCAACGATGTGCCTATTTGAACTAGAAGATGTTGCATATGATGCAAACAATGTTTTGGACGAGATCAAATATGACGATTTGTGTCGTACAATAGAGAAAGGACGAGATTGGGTTCTTAAACTTCCCTTGCATTTTGACATTTCTATGCAAGATAGCTCACAAAATCACTTTTCATTGGAAGATGGCTCACAAAATCAAGGACATAAAAGCCAACTTGATAAAGGCACAAAGGCCCCCGAAGAAAGGCCGAATTGAATCTTTCCGTTGTAATACATTACAAAGTACCACCTAATGAAAAGTCATTCATTCTTTTACAATATTCGAGCAATCATACAATGTTATCTTTCAAAATTTCTATTCAGTTGATCTATAATTCAACAGCAGTTTAGTAATCAACATATTTCAGTCTAATTTCATTACTTGGATGGAATGAAATCGATGACATGACAGTTAATAATGTTATATATGTAAAGTTCCACTTGTTCCACATTAGTAACTAACAACCACGTGTGATGACCATCATTTGTTGACGATAATGTCATTGATTACCTTAATTAAAAATCAAACTATAATTTAGTTACCAGATTAATTTCTAATTAAAGTATAGTTACCTAGTTAAAATTAAAGTATGGAATTTACCCAATAATTAAAGTATGGAATTTACCCAATAATTAATAGTCTGATAATGTTAAGAATGTAGACAAGAAAAGATTACCCAAATGCAGATTCCATTTAGGATGTAATTTACATTTCAATTAGCATTTCATCAAATTCATTTCGTCTGGGTATTATCAGTTGCAGAGCTCTACAATTTGCAACATGAAATGAGCTCTCTGCACAAGAGCTTCAGTTTCTCCCTTTCTCTGTGTTGTTGCAATTCTTACAGAAAAAAGTGGTCAATCATTGAAACAGAGTTGCAGGCTGTACAGGGGGTTGACAGATAACTCACATGAGCGGGGCCCACAGCAAATATATATATATATATATATATATATATATATATATATATATATATTTTTTTTTTTTTTAATACAGGTGGGGCTCACACTACAATGAGTGGTCTATCAAGTCATTCTGTACAACGAGATTTATTCTTGTTGAAAATATCTGTCAGACCAAAATAATTTCTACAACGTTTGAGATATATTTAATTAAGGGTCGTTTGATTGTAAAGTGGAAAATTAGTGGAAAGAAAATGAATGGCAGGGAATTGAATTGCTTAGAATTTGTTTTAGAGGGAATTGTAATTAATGGTGTTTGATTGGTATAATTTTTCACCTAATCTGCTTTACTTTGTTTTTCATGCAAATTGTTACTTTTTGGGATAAATTTTTTTATAGTCTGTATTAAAATTTGTTTGGATTGCAAAAAAATTTTAAAAAATAATTTTCGAAATTTTTTGTATTCGTTTGGCTTTATTTTTCATGCAAATTGTCAATTAAATGGATAAAAAATTTTACCATTGGATTTAGAATATGTTTCCATTGCCAAAAAGTTTTAAAAAAAAAAAAAAAAAAAAAAAAAAATGGAAAATACTTTACCACCAAAATCATGAGAAAATAAAAGGTGGAAAATGTGTTTTAAATGGTTGTACCTAAAAAATAGATGAAAATGAATTTCATGAAAAAGTTATGCAATCAAACACTAAAATTAAGGGTTCATCATTTTCCACCCAAATCAAACACTACTTAAGTTAAAAACAATTAGGGAAAAGAACTACTCGTGGGATTCGAAACAGAGGAGAAAAAAATTATTTAATTGAGCTAAATGAGACTTTTAGTTGACTTGTATGGTAGAGAGAGAGAGAACTGCTTATCAATAATTGAGTTGGAATCAAATTGTTCTTTACAAGACATTGGGACCTTTTTAATTGAAAGTTACTGCACGCGTAAATGACTCTGACTAAGAGATTAAAAAAGTATAAAGCCATGTTATTGCTGGTGGATGAATTGACAAGACATGAAAATCTGCTATATTTTTCTCGGGGAAAGATGATGAATGTTTGTGGAAAATTATGTTTGATTTTTATTTTTTTCAAAATTTTTTTTTTTCTTTCTTTTTTTTCAATTATACATTTTTTAATAAAATAATATTATAAGCAAATTTAAAAAAAAAAATTCTTAATTTTTAACCATACATTCTCCATCAATCAATTATTCAAAATTCATTCATTTTCCCCCAAAATAAAAATCAAACAGGGCAATAAAGATAATATATGTTAATGAAACGGGGAAATTGAAAACCTTCATTAACAATAAAAGTGCAATTAAAATAAAGTGAAATTAACAATAAATGTGATATAAATATAATCACCCATATTGAAATTTAAAAGCAAGCGACACAATTATTTTCGTAACACTTTAAATATACTTTTATAATATCAGCCAAAGACAATTATTTTCATAGCTCTTTAATCATATTTTTTTTTCTTTTTCATTTTTTTTAATCAAATGGGACACTAAGGTGAACACTGTTAAAATCTCCGCTTGCAATGTTACCAAGTTAGTTAGTTTATGCAAATGAAAATGGACGTTGTGACTAATTCATAAAGTTATGGTAACTAATTTAGTATTAAGAAATTATGATTTTAGACTAACTTCTCCACTACAAGTTGGAAAGTGGCAGGAACCAGAGGCGTTTAATCCATTTTTCTTGCTTTGGAATCGGAATTTGTATTTGAACTTTGAAGTATACGGTGCATGATTTAGTCGGTAGAGAGAGAGAGAGATCTAAATGAGTAGGTATCAAATTGTCCTTAGCCAGACAAATAGGCCCATTCTCTAATAATAGATGGTATTGAATAATTCAATTTGTGTACCCTTCTTAAACACAGAGAGAAAAAAATCATTTACAAAACGATTGGAGTTCTTTTAAAATTGACCTAGTCAAAAAGTGTAAATTTCACTTTGACTTATCAAAATTTTAATATTTTCACACAATGACTTCTTCGATGGTAAAAGACAAACACGTCCTTAAGTATATATAAACAATTACTAAATATTGTTTTGCTTAAAGACAATACTAATCTTTATTTAACAAATAAAAACAAAATACTCTACACAATTTCAAAATCAATTGACTTTTCTTATATGTCTCTTCCAACGCAGATAAAATTCTCTCAACTTTCATCTGCCTCAACTTTAAAATCTGAAAAATCAATCGAACGCTGAAGGCCGAATTTTTTTTATATCAATCACTTCGAATCAATAAGTATATTTACGTATGTTTAATTTTATTTTCGTCAAACTAGTATACTTTTTAATCGATAAATTTTATTTCTCCATATTAGTTAATGTGGATAAAAAATTTCAATAGATCTATAATTTTTTTAAGAATGAATAAGAGAAAAATTTATCTACATCTTCCAGAAGAAATGGATCTGACGAAAAATAGTCCGGACAGACGCGAAAACAGACGACTGTTTTTTAGACTGCTAGCGACTTTTTTTGTTGATATTCCACTGATTTTTTTCTTATAATTAAAAATTCTATTTCGTCGTGCAAATATGAATGCAATCCCAGTCCCAATTTGTTACTTTGGTGATTTCGAACTAGATGAAAGAGATCGATGGGTATGAAAATATACGAGCAAAAGACGTGGTATTATCATGGTTGCCATAACATCAAATACATCATATGCAGAATTGTATAGTGATTTACAGAACAAATTGAATGTTGATCCCTCTCAGTACGATATGGAATTGAAATTTATATTCAACGAGCATGAATCAATTTTCATGTCACCTATAAGAATTTATTTTGATCCTAAAGTGAATTGTCTATTCCTTATGAACCAAAAGCACATGACTCCTCTTTGCGTGACTTTAGCAAGGAAAAATGTCGTCGAAGGTAATTCGGATGAAGGGGATCACAATGGTAATGATTTTTGAGATACTGTGGAGATAGCTCGTGAGGATGGTGTGATTATTCCAGAGACAGATGTTCCTAATCGTGATATCGTCGTTACGCACAAAATTTCATCCGTAGTTCACGACAACGAGAATCAGAATGAATTTACAAATGATGATTTGTTTGCTTCTCGTCAGAGACATGAGCAGGGTGGGACCTCAGGGGTTGGAATTTGTGGACCGTCCTCTAACTCTTCGCGTGTGGTTCCCGATGATGATAATTTGCATGTCGAGCAACTGTTTGAAACAAGAAAGATTTGCAAGAATCTCTGCACCTACTTACAATGAAATACAACTTTGAGTTCAAAGTGAAAAAATCAACCAAGTCGTTGTTGACGATCGCCTACATCGACGAGAATTGCAGTTGGCATTTGCAAGCTGCGAACATAGACACGAACGAGTGCTTTGTAGTTCGCAAGTATACACAAGAACATACTTGTGAAGTGAGAATTGGTCTAAGTGATCATAAACAAGCTCGTGTTTGATTTATTAGTCGACAGATAATGCACAAGCATCAGACTCACGGACGATCTATAGATTTTAGGACATCATTAACGACGTTCGTCGAGAGAACAGAGTGGTCTTGAGCTACCAGAAGACCTAGAAGGCCAAAAAATCCGCATTTGAGGATTTAATGGGATCGATGGAGGAGAGCTATGCTAAATTGGGCATAATCGCCAAAATTGTAACAGTCATATTCCCCTAATTGACAATTAAACGGATGTATTAAATGAATAATATTTTTATAAGAATGTTATTATTCTTCTAAACATTATAAAAAAAATTTGTTAATTTCTTTAAAAAGAATATTTAATATGTATATATAATTTAAACATTAGGAAATTATAAAAATAAATTAAAGAATAAAAATATTATTTAACAAAAATCGAAAATATTAAAGGTGTAAATTAAAAATAATTAAAAATTAAATTATAAAATGTTATTATTTAATTTTTAAAATATATAATAAAATAATGAAACTGAAATTGAAATTGATAATTACCAAAATTAAATAATATTTTTAAAGAAATTAGCAAAAAAATTTATAATTTAATTTTAAATTCTTTTTTTCTTTTATTTTTTAAATTAAAAATCTTTAATTCAAAATTCTTTGTAATTTACACATTTAATATTTTTTATTTTAATTAAATAATATTTATATTCTTTAATTTATTTTTATAATTTTCTAATGTTTAATTTTTTATATATAATTAAATAAAGAAATTAAAATTAAATATATATAATTACATAAAGAAATTAAAATTAAAAATAATTAATTTCTCATTTAAAAAAAACTTTACACTTTTCAATGTGTACATAAATAAAACTTTACACTTTTACAATAGTTACAAGTATTTCATAAATAAATAAAAAATTTACGGATCGCAATTAATCTCATAAATCAGCTACTAACCTTTTCCTTCAGTTTTGCATCAATGATTGGTTGATAGAATCAACCTTATGAGTTATACTAAAAAAACTTGATATACTTTATTATGTACATGTCGCAATTGCCTCTACAATTGAATAATAATGTGTTAATTCGCTACCAAGTATATAAAAACTAAGTTTATTATGTAAAAAATAACAAACACTTACGATGTGGTCTGTCTCGCCGTCGTTGTGTCCCACACGTTGACTAGTCTGTCATGCACGGAAATTCTAGTCATCAGGGGAACGATCACAGCCACCGCCTTCAAGACCTGCTCGAGCTGACTCTGTATCAAACACAAATGATTGAAGTCATACACATACACAATCGACTCAGCAAAGGCGACCTCCAGTGCACGTAGTGATGGTTTACAGAGACTGGAATGTACATATGTGTACAACCAGCCCATGACTTTCCCCGACCCTCGACGACATCACGAAGATCTAATCAGCCAAATAATTCAGCCTACGTACTCACTACCCATTTTGTCAAAGAGACACGTACTCAATTTCAATGGCCTGGATGAACTCCATATTCAAAATGAGTCGGCCATGGATGCTAAATGACTTCAGAAGTCTTTCAGCTCAATCAAGTAATAGATTCATGGCGAGGTCGATGTGCTGCATCAAGAAAAACATAGAGTTATGTCATCTAATAATTGTAAAATTATGTAGACATAATAAATAACAATATTACTAGTTCACTTACATCATCGGCGTGCCAAGATCCCGAAATGGTGATGTCGTAGAACCAGTTGTAGGCATCTTAGATTATCCTTCCAGCGATCGTGCGGCTGGCTCTGATCAAAGAAACATATAAAATGTTAAACAAATAAATAATAAGTTAGCGTATCGTACTTCACTAAAATCATACAATACTTACATTCTTCTCCACACCGTCTCAAATGTCTTCCATTTGGCGTGGTCCACCTCCCCGAACATATTTGGGATCGCTCCATCGGTGAAACTTCTCCTCTTGGCTTGGGCCGTGTAGGGAGAAACGACGTGCTATGACGGCATCCTCGACCTCTCGCCAACAACCTGCTTCGACACGTCAACAACACGCTTCTTACTCTCAATCACGGTCGGCGTCATCTCCCCCTCAAACTCAATGATTGCCACTTCCTTGTCAATCACCACCACCTTCTCCGTCCTCCCCTCCTCTATCACCTTATCCTGAATCCCCTTATCCGCCACCTCTCCGGTACCCGTTTGAGAAAATCACCATCTCGCTAAGTCCTCATCTCCCCAGAATTATCGGAAACCCCCTATCCGTCTTCCCCTCCAGCGCCTCCTCTGCCACGCTCTCCCCCTCTACCAGCTATATCACCTTGAAGCACTGCAACCTCATCCTGAAGATCTGTGATGTGGCAACGTAACACATAGATATCGTGGGATAGATCGTTGACTCTGCCAGTCAACTCTCATCTCAGATCATCACTCTGTCCCGTCAACTCTCGTCTCAAATCATCAATCTGTCCCATCAAGTCTTGTCGCAGCGCGTCGCTGCCATAAATCCAGTCTGCCGAGCATACAGATCATCGAAGTGACTGTGATCGTGTGCAGGAGTTCCACGGGAGAGGTGTCTGGATGGGGGAGACAAAAATGCCATCGGCGGAGGTGATGTTATGGGAGGAGGTGATGCCATGGGCGGAGGTGAAACCCTCGGCGACGGTGATCGTCGATCTACTGGACCACACTCCTACACGAATGAGAACATTAACAATTACGTTTTTTTAATCAAAATCAGTTAACGTAAAGGGATGAAAATTATATTCCATTCACATACCTCATCTTATCCCGGGATGGAATCGGACACCCTATCATCTTCATTGTGCGGAGCGGCCAAATCACGCACATAACCATGAGCCTCATCCTCAATCAACGACATCAACTCAGTTATGAGTTCAAGCTAACATATCCACATTTTGACTAGTTAATAATCATGTATTTTGGAGCTACACACAACATAAATCGCAAAATGTATTATCTCACCTGAGGGTCGTCGAGGATAGTTGATAACTATTTTCCAGATGGACATCGCACTACTCGAGATGCTCGCCAATGATGCATCCGAGGGTAGCGTGTCTCAAGTTGCGTCGCAAATCGGTCCTCGATGAGTGGGACAGTCTTATACGCCCAGATCTGCAAAACATACAATTATTATATTAATATTTATTATAAACATTTTTTTTATAATAAATTATGTCAAACATATACTTATACTGCTAGGGGCAATCCGTATGTATCATACTTCCGCATGGTCCCCTTCGGCCTCGAGTGCGATCTGGTGAAAACATGCACCATGTCCTCGAAACATCTCTAGCCCCACGGATATATGTTGAAGACATCAAGGTCATCGACGATCTCCAGATGGAAGGGGTTGATCGAAGTCTTTCTATGGTGACATCGCAACATGCTCTCAAGGATATAGACCAGACTGAGTTTCAGTCTGTCTAGGATATGGTCACACCCCCTGATCGCATCCATCAGCTGGGGCAGAAGCACTGACCCCTGTCCCTAGAAGTATGCATCGTGCTGCCTCTTTGAGTACTGGCACGAGCTACATCATCGCTCGTAATATCTAGTCCAGTGATCAGGGCAAAGTCGAACATAGAGAAACTGAAGACTTTGTCCCCGATGTCGAAGTGGAGGGCATCGCCATCGACTGGACTCAACAATCGACACAATAGAACATTGATGATCTGTCCCGAGAACTACAAATCTCTCAACTCGTACAGGGGCCAAAGAAAAGATCGGTGGAGCATATTTGCATGTTGTGCATCTAGGAGCTCCAGTACGATAGTATAACTGTTAAGACTATCCTTCCAGGTAGCCTTACTCAGCATTTGTCTCAAAGTCGCATCCAAGTGGTACTCCATGCTGCAAAAATTTAAATATCAACACATGTAACATAAGATAATGGAGTACAACTACATGGAAGAAAGAATTTTATATTAAAAAAAAATTATCAATTTAAATTTAAGTTTGAATTTCGTTTTTGATAATTATCAATTTATATATATATATATATATATATATATATAATATATATATATATATATAATTTAAAGAAATGAAAAATATTAAAGATTTATTTACAAAGAATATTTAATTAAAGAAATTTATATTTATTATTTAATTTAAAGAAAAAATAATTTGCTAATTTCATTAAAAAGAATATTTAATTTTGGTAATTATTAATTTTAAAAATAAAAGAAAAAAGAATTTAAAATTTAATTATAAATAATATGTAATATTGGTAATTATTTATTTAAAATTATTTATTTAATTACATAAATACAAATTTAAACAATAAGAATATATTTATTCTTTAATTTAAATTATTAAAAGTAAAAAGAATTTGTTAATTTCATTAAAAAGAATATTTAATTTGGGTAATTATCAATTTTAAATTCTTTATTTAATTTTATATATATAAGAAAATTAAACAAGAGGCAATTATTAAAACTTAATTAAAGAATATAAATATTATTTAATTAAAATAAAAAATATTAAAGATTACTTTACAAAGAACATTTAATTAAAGATTTTTAATTTAAATTATAAAAGAATTTAAAATTAAATTATAAATAATATGTAATTTTGGTAATTATCAATTTAAAAGTATTTATTTAATTACATATATACAAAATTTAAACCATAAGAAAATATAGAAATTAAATGAAGAATATATTCATTCTTTAATTTAAATTATTAAAATAAAAAAGAATTTGCTAATTTCATTAAAAATATTATCTAATTTTGGTCATTATCAATTTTAAACATATATAACAAAATTAAACAAGAAGAAATTATAAAAATTATTTAAAGAATATAAAAATTATTTAATTAAAATAAAAAATATTAAAGATTGATGCTCGGGTGAATGAGAAATTGGTTGAATACGGGATTTACAGGTTGAATACTGGATTTACAACTTGCATACCGTATTTGTCACTTACCAGATATGCGCATACCGTATATGCAACTCACCGTATTCGTGCATACCGTATTTGTGACTTACCGTATTTGCAGTGGGTTTAAATACCATATATGCAGCAAATTGTATACGTGTTGAATTTAAATACCGTATTTATTGTTTAATTTAAATTATTAAAAGAAATTTTTTGCTAATTTCTTTAAAAAGAATATTTAATTTTTGTAATTATCAATTTTAAATTTTTTATTTAGTTATATATATATATATATATATATATATATATATATATATATATATAACAAAATTAAACAAGAGGAAATTATAAAAATTAACTAAAGAATATAAATATTATTTAATTAAAATAAAAAATAATAAAAATGTAAATTACAAATAATTTTTAATTTAAAAAATAAAAGGAAAAAAGAATTTAAAATTAAATTATAATGAATATTTAATTTTAGTAATTATCATTTTAAAATTCTTTATTTAATTATAAAAATATTAATTAAAATTGAAAATATTAAATTATTAATCAAATGTTCAAAATTAAAAAATTAAAAAATTGAAAAAATAAATAAATTGGGCCGACTTTTAAGTAACAGTCAGCCCAATTACTTAGTTGGGGCCCAACTTTTAACAGTTGATCTTATCCCGACTGTTATGGGTCAAGTTATACTCGACTGGTAACAGTCGGTTACTAAAAATCGCCCCAACACTGTTTTTCTAGTTGGAATCACAATTTAAGATAAGAAAAACTCTATTCCTTGCACAAAACAGTACAAAATAACCACCAAACTCATCCTTCTTGATATGATCCAGGATAGGCCCGCGTGATCTTAAGTGCAATGTTCATTGATAAGTGGTTAAGGGCACGTTCGAGGCTATTTGGGGTTAATAAATGTCACATGAACTGATGATTCGAGCAATGGAAGAAGAGCTAAGTTTCTGTCTCATATTAAGACCCATTTTTGATATGGTAAATGATCTAATTGAGAGATTATGTTTAAGCAAAGTTGTAGATCTTTAAGTAATCTTTCCAACGCACTTTGAATCACTTCAATCGGACATCGGTAGAAAACGTTATGATCAAAATACTGAAACCTGTCTGGCGGGTGTGTCCAACCGGACGCGTAAATTCGGACGTCCAGATTGACAGAGAATTTTCCTGTTTTCACGTTTTTTCAATATTTTGACTAGTTTTTGTTATTTTTGGTAGTTTTCTTATTTTAGGACTTTAGAATTTCGTATTTTCCATATTTCCTAGGATTTATTGCTTTAGTATGAATAGATTTTTATTTCATTGTAAACATTAACAACTTTGATATTAAATTAAATTGAAAGACTTTGCTATCTCCTTTGTTCTTCCATGAACAATTTTATCGAACTTATCAAAGATAAATAATTTTTGTGGCGTTCAAACATCGGTACGAGAGTTCTTCATTGTGTAATCAAGGGGTTCAGCGCATCTTGTTAGCGTTGGATTTTTTGGTTTATTTCGTTGGATTTAAGTCCAAAATCGAGTTTATTAGCGTTCTTGGGTTCCACATTAATCTAGTTGTGGGTTTCGTAGTCACCATTGTTACGGGGTTCGCATCAGTTGGTATCAGAACTTTGACTTCAATTTAATCAGGTTATATCCCTTATTTTCTTTGTTGAGTCTTTTCTTTTGTTTTCTTTCCTTATTCTTCATGTTCTTGCGTCTAATAATTTTAAACGCAGGGAATGAGAGATAATTTTCTATTATTTTCAATAATTCCTTTTCACCCTTACACATCAATTTATAATACAATAAAATAGAAGAATAAGGTATGAAATCTCCTAATTAAAGAAATAAACTATTTCCTATCTTATTACTAAATATACAACAATTCCATAATTATTAATCTATAATTACAAGATTTCTACACTCCCCCTCAAGTTGGATCGTAAATATTGACCATATCCAACTTGCAGATGAAATCGTCGAAATGTTGTCTATGTAGCCCTTTAGTGAATACATCTGCCGTTTGTTCTTTGGTAGGAATGTAGGTCATGCAAATAGTTCCGTCTTCGACTTTCTCCTTAATAAAGTGTCTATCTACCTCGACATGTTTGGTTCGATCATGTTGAACTGGATTGAGTGAAATATTGATCGCAGCCTTGTTATCGCAGTAGAGTTTGATCAGGAGTTTCATTGTAACTTGTAGTTCTACCAAAAGTTTCCTTAACCACAGTCCTTCACATATTCCCTGAGCTGCTGCTCGAAATTCTGCTTCAGCACTACTCCTGGCTACTACATTCTGTTTCTTACTTCTCCATGTTACCAAGTTTCCCCAGACAAAGGAATAATAGCCTGTAGTTGATCTTCTATCTTCTGTTGATCCTATCCAATCAGCATCCGTGAATATTTCTACTTCCCTCTTTTCAGTTTTTTTGAAAAACAATCCTTTTCCAGGAGCACCTTTGAGGTAGCTCAAAATTCTGTACACTGCTTCTAAATGAGCTTCCTTCGGGGAATGCATATGTTGACTCACCACACTAACTGCAAATGCAATGTCTGGTCTGGTGTGTGCTAGATAGATCAGTTTTCCAACTAGTCGCTGATACCTGTCCTTCTCAACTGATTTTCCCACATTATCTGTCTTCCTTCCAGCTTCCATAGGAGTGTCACTTGGTTTAGATCCAAGCATGCCAGTTTCGGTTAGGAGATCTAAGATATATTTTCTTTGTGAAATACTTATACCTATCCTCGATCTAGCCACTTCCATTCCCAAAAAATACCGCAGCTGTCCCAGATCTTTTACTTCAAATTCTGTGGCTAGACTCAGTTTCAGTCTCTCTACCTCAACTGTGTTATCACCCGTGAGAATTATGTCATCAACGTATACGATCAAGATGGTCTTTGTCCCATCTTCAAATATTCTGAAAAATATAATGTGATCTGACTGCCCCTGTTGATATCCCTGACTCTTCAACATATTTGCAAATCTATCAAACCATGCTCTTGGTGATTGCTTGAGACCGTACAGAGACTTTTTTAATTTGTACACCTTGTTGTCTTCATTTTCTTTAAAAAAAAACCTGGTGGGAGTGTCATGAAGACTTCTTCCTCTAACTCCCCATTCAGAAATGCATTCTTAATGTCGAGTTGTTGGAGTGGCCAATCCAAATTTACTGCTAGTGATAAGAGGACCCGAATAGTGTTCAATTTTGCTACAGGTGCGAATGTTTCTGTGTAATCTATTCCATAAGTCTGGGTGTATCCCTTTGCGACTAGGCGGGCTTTGTACCGTTCTACTGTCTCATCTGCTTTGTATTTCACATTGAATACCCTTTTGCACCCAACAGGTCTCTTACCTCTTGGTAGCTCCATTATATCCCAAGTTTCATTTGCCTCCAACGCTCTCATTTCTTCCATCACTGCTTCTCTTCATTTTGGAGTTTCCAATGCTTCTTGGATATTTTTTGGGATTTCTGTACTATCAAGATTAGAAACAAATGTTCGAAATTTTGGAGATAAAGTTTTGTAAGCTATGTACTTTGAGATAGGGTGAAGAGTACGTGATCGAGTTGGTTTCCTGAGAGCAATAGGTAGATTTATGTCAGGTAATTCAGGGGGGGACTCATGGGAATCTGGAGCTATCATCGGTTCCAACTCTCTTGGTGCTTCGAGCGTAAAGTTTTCATCCTCCTTCGATTTTGGCCTTCTTGAGTAAACTTTTATCTCTTTGTCATATTGTGATTTCTGATCTCCCCCTAAATTCAAGTTGTCCTCTTTAGCTGGCATATTAGAACTGGGTGGTGGTATTGGTGTTATAGATGAATCAGAAAGAGAGATTTCCAAGAATCGATCTTCATTTGATCTCTCCCCCTGAAGAGAGGATTGTTGGAAATAAGGACTATTCTCGAGGAAGGTGACATCGAGACTAACAAATACCCTTTTTGTGTTTGGGTCATAGCATTTATATCCCTTTTGTGTAGGTGAGTATCCGATGAAAACATATTTGAGTGCACGGGGTTCAAGTTTATTACGTTGATGGGAATGTATATGAACAAAGCTAGTACACCCAAACACCTTTAGAGGTAAATTTGAGCTGATTCGAGAGTTAGGAAAGGATTCTTGAAATTTATGGAGAGGAGATTTAAAGTTGAGGGTACGACTAGGCATTCTGTTTATAAGGTAAGCTGATGTTAGAATGGCGTCCCCCCAGAACAGTTTAGGCATATTTGTAGTGAATATTAGGGCTCGAGCAACTTCAAGAAGATGTTTATTTTTTCGTTCAGCAACTCCATTTTGTTGGGGAGTATCAACACATGAACTTTGATGGATTATCCCATTTTCTTGAAGGTAGGTGTTAAGAGTATTGTTGAAATATTCTGTGCCGTTGTCAGTGTGCAGAATTTGAATCCGTGTTTGGAATTGGGTTTGTACCATTGAGTGGAAGTTAATAAATACGGAACGGACATCAGATTTTTCTTTCAACAAGTAGACCCAACATGTTCGGGTATGGTCGTCGATAAACGTGACGAACCATTTTGTGTAGGTGCGGTTGGGGATTCGTGAAGGTCTCTATACGTCACTGTGAATCATGGTAAATGGTTTGGACGGTTTATATGTGGATTTCGGGAACGAAGAACGGTGATGTTTTGCAAGTTCACACATTTCACATCGAAAATCAAAATTTATTTTATTCGAAAAAATTGAGGGAAGTACATGACGTAAATATTGAAAGTTGGGGTGTCCCATTCTAAAATGCCATAAAAGTATCTCACTATTCTTAGGGATAAATACAGAATCACAACTAGCCAATTGACGTTGTTTACTCACATCAGCCTCGTCAAAGTAGTAGAGTCCCTCACTTTCTTTAGCACTGCCAATCGTCTTCTCCGATGATAGGTCCTGAAATATACAGTAAGAAAGAAAAAATTTAGCAGAACAGTTGGAATTTTTAGTCAATTGGCTAATGGACAGTAAATTGCATAACAGGTTTGGGACATGAAGAACATTGTCTAGTTTTATAGTTTTAGAGATCTGAATACTCCCTTTTCCAACTACTGGGGAGAGTGAACCGTCTGCAATTTTTACTTTAAGATTACCGGCACATGGTGAGTATGTAACAAACAGATTGTAAGAGTCCGTCATATGATTGGATGCACCTGAGTCGATAATCCATGGCACTTTAGCGAGTGTGGTAATATTTAGGGCTCTAGATAAATTACCTCTGTGGGCCAATGAACCTGATGAGTTGGTTGTTTGGAAGTTGGCGAACATTTTGTAGAGTTGTTCCAATTGTTCAGAATTAAATGCACCGCTCGATGTATGAATTTTTTCTTCAGCGGAGTCAGTCGTCGCTTGATAACTGGAGTTTCTGACATTTTGTTTTGGTTTCCAATTAGCTGGTTTTCCGTGCAGATCCCAACATGTACCTTCTTTATGTCCGAGCTTTCTACAGTGGTCACACCATGGACGACCCTTTTGTTGTCTTGGGTCGACCCATTTTTGGCTCCTCTAAATAATTGGGCTGACCCATCAGGCCCAATGTTTTTAAACCCACTAACAATTGGCCTTTTTATGTTAATGGATAAGCCTTCAGCCCAATTTCACTCAGCCCACTAACCGAGTGTAGCCCACCTGAATTTAACCCGGTATTTGGCCCATTCGAATTTGTCCACAGGGCCGAACTCTCTGCTCCCGACCCAGATCCAGCTTCCTTCTTCAACATTATTTGTCGCCAGCTCTCTTCCCATCGAACCTCTGCGAAGACCTCACGTGTGGGTGGCAGCGGTCGACGACTAAGAACCCGGCTTCGCACGTCGTTGAGGTCCCTGTTCAACCCAGCTAAAAATTCATATACCCTTTCATTCTCCAATCTCTTCTTGTACCGAACTCCATCGCCTAGGCAGTCCCAAATTTCTTCAATACTCTGGTCCAATTCCTGCCACAAGCTCGTCATCTCCATGTAGTACTCGGTGACATCCTTCTCCCCTTGCTTCATTTGCCACAGTTTGGTTTTAATTTCGAAGATTTGGGACGAATCTTCGGCGTCGGAGTACATGTCTCGAGTAGCTTCCCAAATGTCTTTTGTGGTCGACATGAACAGGTAGGTCTTGCCGATTGAAGGCTTCATTGAGTTTACCAACCATGCCATCACCATGGAGTTTTCAGAATTCCATTGTTTTTTAAGGTTTGCCGCTGTGGGTTGCTTTGTCTCGCCGGTAAGGTATCCTATCTTGCCTTTGCCGTCGACTACTAATTTAATTGACTGGGCCCACTCTCTGTAATTTTTCCCGTTGAGTTTTTCCACCGTGAGTTGGAAGGATGAATTGTCCATTCCAAATGAACTCACGGCGGGGACTGATTCAGTTTCGCCGGTTACTGAATCGGAGGTGCTGGACTCCTTGCTGTTGACGGGTTTTTCCGCCATGGACTGCAGGTTGTTTTTTTAACCTAGCTCTGATACCATAAACGCAGGGAATGAGAGATAATTTTCTATTATTCTCAATAATTCCTTTCACCCTTACACATCAATTTATAATACAATAAGATAGAAGAATAAGGTATGAAATCTCCTAATTAAAGAAATAAACTATTTCCTATCTTATTACTAAATATACAACAATTCCATAATTATTAATCTATAATTACAGGATTTCTACAAATTTATTTTGCGTCTTTGATCCAAAAAAATCTTTAAAAAAAATTCAAAAGTTGTTTTTGTGCTCAATTTGAGTCCAAATCAACTTCCGTCTATTTCATTGTTATCATAGTCGATTTTTGAGTTTATTAAAAAAAAAAAATTTTAAAATTACTGTTCATCCGAGGTTACTGTTCACGTCCAAAAAAAATTCTTGAAAATTGTCCCAAATTCCTACTATCAATTCTAATTCCAAAAATATATTTCTTTTCATTCCAATCCAAATTCAAGAACCACTTTCTTGAATTTATAAATTCCAGTTAGAAGTTGTCCAGTTCAAATTCTTTTGAGTCCTAGAGTCAATATGAGTAATAAGATGGATTGATTGGAAAAAGATGTTGATGGATATGGGTAGAGTGTTGGATAGGTGGGATGAAGAGTTGAACATAACTTATCAGGATCAATACGATGATGTGTTTAATGTGAGTAGTCGGGAGAGACGGGAATGTAGGGATTTGGGTGAAGTTGGTGTTAATAGGAGGATGGGAAGTGTAAAAATAACAATTCCACAATTTAAGGGTAGGAATGATCCCGAGGCGTACGTAATATGGGAAGAAAAAGTAGAATTGAGGTTTGAATGCCATGATTATTCCGGGGAGAGAAAATTGAGGTTGATTGTGAACTCATTCGTAGATTATGCATTAATTTGGTGGATGAGTTGAAAGGATCTAGGCGGAGGAATGGTGAGAGGTTTATTGAAGCTTGGGATGAATTGAGAGCGATCATGAGGAGAAGATATGCCCCTATTCATTTTTGTAGAAAGGATCGACGTGATTGGGGATCTAGAGAGGAGCCTAGAAGATATAGTGGAGTTGGATATTCAAGAGAGGAGAAAACACCAAGTGTGGAACATATTGGCAATACATCAAGCAGAAAGACTGGATTGGATTATAAGCTTGAGTTCTCAAAAATTCGTAACTTGATCAACTCACAGAATAATCATAAGAAGGAGTAAAGGAGTAAGAGAGAAAATTGTGAGGTGCTTAGTTGTGAAGAAAAAGGAAGAAAGTTACAAAAGAGTGAAAGGGAAGTTGAGCTGCAAAATGAGAATGAAGAAGAGTTTTCGGAGACAAAAGAGGAGTTAGAAGTGATCTTGAAGGAAGTGGAGCGTGAAGTTGAGGAGGAGTTGGCGAAAACTAATAATTCACTCCCTTTTTTGAATACTTCTGTTTGCAGGTTATCGAAAAATTATTGCCAGCAAACTATCCCATTGGAATACCACCTGACCCGGGAATTGAACCTCGGGTTGAATATCAAATGATGGATACAATTCAGCAGCCGCATCTTACTTTGGAAGTATCATTTATACCGGACATTGACTTTGTGATTCTCGAGGAGACGAAAGAGTTTCAAATGCACTGGAGGAACTATACTTGCAGAGGGTTGACTGAAAAATATGAATTGAGGGACAACGTTGACACATTGGAATTGACATTGTCACAAGTGCTAGGGTCAAGTAAAGCAAGGAGCAGGTGCAGTTATTCAATAAATAGAGTTGCTATTGGAGCATTCCAAACTTGCAAGATCAAGCAGTCGAGGCGAGCACATTTTGATCTATGTGAAGGTGATTGGGTCTACATTCAAAGGAGACGAGTTCGAAGTCAAAGGAGGTCCAAGTTGCATCCAAGAGGGGACGGACCATTCCATGTGCTTGAGTTGATTGGAAGCGAGGGCTACAATTTAAGCATTCAAGGTTTGGATTCGAGGACGAATCCTTTCGAATAGAGAGAGGATGATATGATCCAGGATAGGCCCCGCGTGATCTTAAGTTCAATGTTCATTGATAAGTGGTTAAGGGCGCGTTCGAGGCTATTTGGGGTTAATAAATGTCACATGAACTGATGATTCGAGCAATGGAAGAAGAGCTAAGTTTCTGTCTCATATTGAGACCCATTTTTGATATGGTAAATGATCGAATTGGACGATTATGTCTGAAGTAAAGTTGTAGATCTTTAAGTAATATTTCCAACGCACTTTGAATCACTTCAATCGGATATCGGTAGAGAAAGTTATGACCAAAATACTAAAAGTTATCTGGCGAATATGTCCAATCGGACGCGTAAATCCGGACGTCCGGATTGACAGAGAAATTTTCCTGTTTCCACGTTTTTTCAATATTTTGACTAGAATTTGTTATTTTTGGTAGTTATCTTATTTTAGGACTCTAGAATTTTGTATTTTCCATATATCCTAGGATTTATTGTTTTAGTATAAATAGATTTTTATTTCATTGTAAACATTAACAACTTTGGTATTGAATTAAATTGAAAGACTTTGCTTCCTCCTTTGTTCTTCCATGAACAATTTTATCGAACTTATCAAAGATGAATAATCTTTGTGGCGTTCAAATATTGGTACGAGAATTCTTCATTATGTAATCAAGGGGTTCAACGCATCTTGTTATCGTTGGATTTTTTTGTTCACTTCGTTGGGTTTAAGTCCAAAATCGGGTTTATTGGCGTTCTTGGGTTCCGCATTAATCTAGTTGTGGGTTTCGTAGTCATCGTTATTACGGGATTCGCATCACTTCTACACTAAATAACCAACAATGGTTTCAAAATTGAAAAAAAAAAAAAAAAAAATTTCCCTAAAACTATAAATTCGTAATCATAATATAAATTATAATCCAATAGAACTTAAAACCCAAAACTAACATATAGAAGTAAGCTGAGTGGCCGGTGATTGACTATTTGTGGTGGTGCTTTTGAGTCTAACCGACGACTGCACGTTCTCAACAACGGGTGGCTGTTTTTATGTGGTGATATTTTTTGGGTTATGCTACATGTACATTATGATATCCATAAGATACACGTGACATAACGTTATTGGAGGGTTAGAAAACAGTTTTTTCAACTCTCCAATGATGTTATACCACATATAAATTATAGACACCCTTGTGGATATCATAATGTACATGTAGAATTATCCTTTTTTTTATCATCTCGACTGTTTGGGTGAAAAAGTGAAAGGGAAAAGAGGGTACTTTTGGCTTTTTATCTTTAAATTCAATTTTTTTAAATAAATCCGTTGGAAATATCCCTTTTCAACATGTCAAAACCATGTATTTCCTCCAAATGACTCCACTTTGCAATCTGTATCCACATTTCTCTCTTTCTCTACCACCCGAAATCAATCAATCGCTCACACCAAATTTCCGAAGTAAGAAAAAATGGAAGTTGTGGCTGCCGAAGGTGTAAAATTCATACTGGAGAATTTGTTTGCGTTAGTCACTAAAGAATTTAAACTTGTGCATTAGTGGTACTTTCTCATTTTCTTCCATATCCAAGAGCACAAAGTCCATTGAAAAAATGAACTTATCAACCTTCACCAATACATCTTCTATTACTCCTGTCCCCTATCCCTGTAACAAAATAATAAATTAAGTGGCATAAATATCATGAGCGTGGAGCACTCATCAACCACCCTCCCCTGTCCCGTGAACTAATAGTCGTGCATTCTGCTGCTTCCTTGAGTACTGTCACGAGCTGCTTCATCGTCTGTAATCTTCAGTCCGGTGATCAGTGCAAACTCAAACATGGAGAAATTGACGACCTTGCCCTTGAGGTCAAAGTGAAGGGTATCGCCGTCGACTGGACTCATCAATCGACATAGTAGTGCATCGAGTATCTACCCTGAGTATTGTACATCTTTCAACTGGTACAGGGGCCAAAGAGATGACTGGTGTAGCATATCTGCATGCTGATCATTCAACAGCTCCAATACAGTATTGAAACTATCAAAGCTACTGTTCCAAGTAACTTTCCCTATCATCAATTTCAACTCTACATCTAGATGGTAATCCATTCTGCAAATATTCAAATGTTAGCACATTGTATAAGAGATAATGGAATAAAGCACTATAGCAGAAAATTAAGCGAACCAAATTATAAATAATATACGCAAGATGCAGATTCATTTTATATCGACACTAATAAAAAATAAATGATTTACTCAAACGACTAAAAAAAACGAAATTGGGAAAAAAAAATTAAAAAATGAAAAAATTTAATAAAAAAAGAAATTTAATAATAAAAAGTAAAAGTAAAAGTAAAAGTAAAAGTAAAAGTAAAAGTAAAATTAAAAAATAAAATTACAAAAATTATTTTAATAAAATGAAGAATATAAATATTATTTAGGTTAAAAATTAATAAAAAATAAAGTTAAAAGTCGGTCACTAACAATCATTAAAAATAATAAGAAAAAAATTTTAAAATTTAAATTAAATATAAAAAGTTAAAAATTATTAAAATTACATAATTAATGAAAATGAAATTTTTTTACCCTATTACCAAAAACTAATAATTAAAACTAAAAAAATTATTAAAATTAAAAGGATATATATATATATATATATATATATTATTTAATTAAAATTGAAACAAATTAAATATTTGTCTAAAAATAATTTTTTAGGTTAAAAATTAATAAAAAATAAAAATAAAAGTCGGTCACTAACAATCATAAAAAATAATAAGAAAAAAATTTTAAAATTTAAATTAAATATAAAAAAGTTAAAAATTATTAAAATTACATAATTAATGAAAATGAAATTTTTTTACCCTATTACCAAAAATTGATAATTAAAATTAAAAAAATTATTACAATTAAAAGGATATATATATATATATATATATATATATATATATATATATTATTTAATTAAAATTGAAACAAATTAAATATTTGTTTAAAAATAATTTTTTAGGTTAAAAATTAATAAAAAATAAAATTAAAAGTCGGTCACTAACAATCATTAAAAATAATAAGAAAAAAATTTAAAAATTTAAATTAAATATAAAAAGTTAAAAATTATTAAAATTACATAATTAATGAAAATGAAATTTTTTTACCCAATTACCAAAAATTAATAATTAAAATTAAAAGGATATTATTTAATTAAAATTGAAACAAATTAAATATTTGTTTAAAAATAATTTTTTAGGTTGAAAATTAAAATTAAAAGTCGGTCACTAACAATCATTAAAAAATAATAAGAAAAAAATTTAAAAAATTTAAATTAAATATAAAAAGTTAAAAATTATTAAAATTACATAATTAATGAAAATGAAATTTTTTTACCCAATTACCAAAAATTAATAATTAAAATTAAAAGGATATTATTTAATTAAAATTGAAACAAATTAAATATTTGTTTAAAAATAATTTTTTAGGTTAAAAATTAAAATTAAAAGTCGGTCACTAACAATCATTAAAAATAATAAGAAAAAAATTTAAAAATTTAAATTAAATATAAAAAGTTAAAAATTATTAAAATTACATAATTAATGAAAATGAAATTTTTTTACCCTATTACCAAAAACTAATAATTAAAATTAAAAAAATTATTAAAATTAACAGGATATATATATATATTATTTAATTAAAATTGAAACAAATTAAAAATTTGTCTAAAAATAATTTTTTAGGTTAAAAATTAATAAAAAAATAAAATTAAAAGTAGGTCACTAACCATCATTAAAAATAATAAGAAAAAAAATTAATAATTAAAATTAAAAGGATATTATTTAATTAAAATTGAAACAAATTAAGTATTTGTTTAAAAATAATTTTTTAGGTTAAAAATTAATAAAAAATAAAATTAAAAGTCGGTCACTAACAATCATTAAAAATAATAAGAAAAAAATTTAAAAATTTAAATTAAATATAAAAGGTTAAAAATTATTAAAATTACATAATTAATGAAAATGAAATTTTTTTACCCTATTACCAAAAACTAATAATTAAAATTAAAAAAATTATTAAAATTAAAAGGATATATATATATATATATTATTTAATTAAAATTGAAACAAATTAAATATTTGTTAAAAAATAATTTTTTAGGTTAAAAATTAATAAAAAATAAAAATAAAAGTCAGTCACTAGCAATCATTAAAAATAAAAAGAAAAAAATTTAAAAATTTAAATTAAATATAAAAGTTAAAAATTATTAAAATTACATAATTAATGAAAATGAAATTTTTTTACCCAATTACCAAAAATTAATAATTAAAATTAAAAGTATATTATTTAATTAAAATTGAAACAAATTAAATATTTGTTTAAAAATAATTTTTTAGGTTAAAAATTAATAAAAAATAAAATTAAAAGTCGGTCACTAACAATCATTAAAAATAATAAGAAAAAAATTTAAAAATTTAAATTAAATATAAAAAGTTAAAAATTATTAAAATTACATAATTAATGAAAATGAAATTTTTTTACCCAATTACCAAAAATTAATAATTAAAATTAGAAGGATATTATTTAATTAAAATTGAAACAAATTAAATATTTGTTTAAAAATAATTTTTTAGGTTAAAAATTAATAAAAAATAAAATTAAAAGTCGGTCACTAACAATCATTAAAAATAATAAGAAAAAAATTTTAAAATTTAAATTAAATATAAAAAGTTAAAAATTATTAAAATTACATAATTAATGAAAATGAAATTTTTTTACCCTATTAAAAAAAATTGATAATTAAAATTAAAAAAATTATTACAATTAAAAGGATATATATATATTATTTAATTAAAATTGAAACAAATTAAATATTTGTTTAAAAATAATTTTTTACGTTAAAAATTAATAAAAAATAAAATTAAAAGTCGGTCACTAACAATCATTAAAAATAATAAGAAAAAAATTTAAAAATTTAAATTAAATATAAAGAGTTAAAAATTATTAAAATTACATAATTATTGAAAATGAAATTTTTTTACCCAATTACCAAAAATTAATAATTAAAATTAAAAGGATATTATTTAATTAAAATTGAACCAAATTAAATATTTTTTTAAAAATAAATTTTTATTTTAAAAATTAATAAAAAATAAAATTAAAAGTCGGTCACTAACAATCATTAAAAATAATAAGAAAAAAATTTAAAAATTTAAATTTAATATAAAAAGTTAAAAATTATTAAAATTACATAATTAATGAAAATGAAATTTTTTTACCCAATTACCAAAAATTAATAATTAAAATTAAAAGGGTATTATTTAATTAAAATTGAAACAAATTAAATATTTGTTTAAAAATAATTTTTTAGGTTAAAAATTAATAAAAAATAAAATTAAAAGTCGGTCACTAACAATCATTAAAAATAATTAAAAAATTTAAATTAAATATAAAAAGTTAAAAATTATTAAAATTACATAATTAATGAAAATGAAATTTTTTTACCCTATTACCAAAAATTAATAATTAAAATTAAAAAAAATTATTAAATTAAAAGGATATATATATATATATATATATATATATATATATATATATTATTTAATTAAAATTGAAACAAATTAAATATTTATTTAAAAATAATTTTTTAGGTTAAAAATTAATAAAAAATAAAATTAAATGTCGGTCACTAACAATCATTAAAAATAATAAGAAAAAAAATTTAAAAATTTAAATTAAATATAAAAAGTTAAAAATTATTAAAATTACATAATTGATGAAAATGAAATTTTTTTACCCTATTACCAAAAATTAATAATTAAAATTATTACAATTTTTTTTTTAATTTTTTTAATTTAGTTTTCGGTGTTTTTATAATTTTATATTTATTATATATTAGATATTTTTAGTATTAGAATAGGATATATATATATATATATATAGTAACACGCAAAAAAAAAAAGGTAAAAATCTCAGTGTGACACTCTCACACTCTAAGTGTTGAGAGAATTTTAATTTTTTTTTTTCATTTTACTTAAAATATATATATATTAGCGTGAAATATTTTTTAATTTAGTTTTTGGTGTTTTTATAAATGAATATTTAGGAAATATTTGATTTTTTTAATTATATATTTATTATATATTAGATATTTTTAGGATTAGGATACGATATATATTTAACAGTAATTTTGACACGTAAAAAAAATATATATATTAGCGTGAAGATTTTAATTTTTTAAAAATTTCTTAATTTAGTTTTCGGTGTTTTTATAATTAAATATTTAGGAAATATCTGATATTTTTTTTTAACAAATTCTATATTTATTATATATTACATATTTTTATTAGTGTGAAGATTTTAAATTTTAAAATTATTTTAATTTAATTTTCGGTGTTGTTATAATTGAAATTAAGATTATATATATATAATCTTAATTTCAATTAAGATACCAAAAACCAGTATTTTAAAATCACATTCAAAGTACCAAAAATCAGTAATAACTCCTCAAGAAGCTATTACATATAAAGATATGTATGGTAAAACCTGTTTAAGATTTGGAAATTATAGTAATATTAATAATAGTGATTTTGAGACAGAATCCAGCACTAATAATGAAGAACAAGAACAACAACAACAACAAGAACAAGAACCATTTATGAATGCCGTAGAAACAGAAATAGAAGATAGAATTATTTATCCTAAAAAATTAGAAATGAATTTATCACCAACAGAACTTCTAAAATTAGAAGATCATTTGTTTTTAAATAAACAAATAGGTGAGAAAGAATATTTATATTATGATAATAATAAAAATATAAGAGTAGGAGAAAATCTAGATGAAATAGATAATAAAACAGAAATTTCAGAAATCAGTAATTATAAAGAATTAGCAGATGAAGAAATGAAAGTAGAACCAGAAACATATAATTATAATTCAGGATATCCTCCTAGAAGATCTTATACACAATATAATGATAAAGAAAAATATATAGCTAGAGGAAAAGTTAGACCTTTAGAACCAGTAATAGAATTTCAGACTCCTCACAAAGCACATATATTAAATATTACAGCACATGATCCTCAGACTTGGAATAATGTAATAGAAGTATGGAAGAATACAGTTATAGGTAATTATATAAGATTAGTTCATAATATGGATGCTGTAGAAATGTATAAATATTTAGAAATATTTTTAGGAGAAAGTGCTAAAGCTACATGGGAAGCTTATAAAAAAAGATAAACAAGAAGAATTTGAAGCTATGGTAGCATTAGGTAATAATCCTTATAATTTTGTTTTTAAAATTCATGAATTATTAACAGGAGCAGACCCTAATATAGGACATATAATAATACAACAAAAAGCTATTAGAGATTTAGAACAGCTTAGTTTAAATAGATGGACTAAAGGTAAAGAAGTAAAACAGTTTTTAAACGAGTATCATTATTTAGTATCTATATCAGGAAATACATTTAATCAAGAATTAGGAAATAAATTATTTCATAAATTACCAGGACCATTAGGTTTAGAAATAACAAAAAACATTCTTTAAAGAAGGGGCTATAAAATAATTTATTCCTAGATATTTTCTACACTCATCTAATGCTTCTGAAATTGAATAAAAACCTTTATACAATGGATTTGGAAAATTTTTAATACAGTCTGCAACTTCTAACCAGGTATGATAAATTCCTGGTAATCTACCTTGTAAAACAACATAACATTTAAATTTTTTATGGTCTTGGCTAAAATGTTCTGACAAAGCATTTAAACATGTTAAAAAATACGCTTCGGTTTTGTGGACATACGCTACAAAGATGCAGAGACCAAGAGGGCCAAGACCAGGAATGTTCTCAAGCACTCCGAGTTCTTCCTCACAGACTAATGTAGCACAGACTTTTGAAAAATTGAGATTTGGTAATATAGAATTAATTTGTTTTCCAAATAGTAATATTAGTTTTAAAATTTTACCACATATTTCAGTAACTAGATCAGAAAAATGTCTTTTAGACAATTTATGGATTTCTTATAATAAGAATCCAAAAGTCTCTCTCTAGAGTTTAAATTTTTTTTTCACTTTACTTAAAATATATATATATATATATATATATATATATATATATATATATTAGCGTCAAGATTTTAATTTTTTAAAAATCTTCTTAATTTAGTTTTTGGTGTTTTTATAATTGAATATTTAAGAAATATTTGATATTTTTTTTTGTCGAATTGTATATTTCTTCAAATATAAAAACAAATCAAACTATTATACAAGAATTTTCTAATATACAAAATCTATCAGATTCAGAAGAAAATACAGAATTTATGAATATAGAATTAGAATTAGAATGTAAACATAATTGGATAAAAGATATAGGTTCAGATAGTATACCATGCTATATATGTAGATGGTATCCTAGTAAATCAGTTAGACTTAAATGTAATAATTGCTATAAAGAAGCATGTAAAAAGTGTTTAATTCAAAAAGAATTATTAGAACCTGAAGAAAATATACAAACAGACTTAATTCAAATTGAATTATCAGAAATTAAGATTCTTAGAAAAAGAATAGAAAATTTAGAAGATATGCAAAGATATATATTACAAAAATTAGAATTATTAGAACCTAGTAATAAGGGAAAAAATCATGAAATAATTCCAGAACCAGAATTAGTTCAAGTTTTTTGTAATTCAGAAAAATTAAAAAGTATTAAAGTAAAATGTTATGTTAGAATTGAAAACTATGAAATAGCTTGTTTAGGATTAATAGACTCAGGTTGTAGCCATTGTATTATTAATAAAAGAATAATACCAGATAAATATATAGTTAAGTCCAAAGAACCTATAGAAGCCCAACAAATGGATGAGAATTTCTATAGTTATCAAGATATTTTAAGACCAGCAAGAATTAGTTTTGAAACTAATTGTAGAAGAAGTACAGAATATAGTTTACCAAAAGATTCAGTTTGGGTAAGAAACTTATCTTTAAATACAGATTTAATTTTAGGATTAAGTTTTCTGTTAAAAGATAATGGTAGTATAACAATTAATAAAGATTTTTTACAATTACAAAAATTTACAATTTGTGCTCCAAATTATAGTAAGAACATCCCATCAGAGTTTGCTGAGAAGCGTGGTGGAACTAGTAAAGAAAAAGAGTGTGAGTGTAGTAAAGAGAAAGAATGTCAGTTAAATCAATTAATAATAGATGATGAAGAAGAAGAATTTAATGATTTAGGATTAGAAACATATTATGAACAGATTAAGGAAGAAGAAGATTTATGCTTAGAATTTGTGGAAATAGAAAGAATATATAATTTATTAGTAACAGAACAAGATATTGAGAATATGATAAGTAAGCTAGAAAAATTAGAAATTTTAGGAGAGAATGTTTTAAAACATTGGAATAAGGATAAGATTTTTTGTGAGTTAAAAATAAAAAAATCCAGAATATATAATTAAGACCAAAAATATAGAAGCTACTAATCAAGACATTGAAGACTTTAAAATGCATATTACAGATCTTTTAAAATTAGGAGTAATAAGAAAATCAGATAGTCCTCATAGATCAGCTGCTTTTATAGTAAGAAAACATTCAGAAATAGTTAAAGGGAAAAGTAGAATGGTAATTAATTATAAGAGATTAAATGATAATACTATAGATGATGCATATAATATTCCAGATAAGACAGTATTAATAAATAGAATCCAAGGATGTAATATATTTAGTAAATTTGATTTAAAATCAGGATTTTGGCAGGTAAAAATGCAACCAGACTCCATAGTATGGACAACATTTACATGTCCAGAAGGACACTTTGAATGGCTAGTAATGCCATTTGGTATTAAGAATGCACCTAGTATCTTTCAGAGAAAAATGGATAATATTTTTAGTAAACATAGTAATTTTATAATTACTTATATAGATGATATTTTAGTTTTTAGTAAAAATAGAAGAGAACATAGAGGTCATTTACAAATATTTTTTTCAGAATTTATTAGACATGGATTAATAATAAATAAAAAGAAAATATTTTTATTTAAAGAATATATAGAATTTTTAGGAGTTAATATAGGAAAATGACAAATAGAATTACAGCCTCATATAACTCAAAAAACTCTAGATTTCCCAGATAAATTAGAAGATTTAAAACAATTACAGAAATTTTTAGGACTTGTAAATTATGCTAGACCTTTTATTAAAAACTTAGGAAAGATAGCAGGATCATTATATGGAAAGACTTCTCCCAAAGGCAAAAAATATTTTAATATAGAAGATATAAGATTAGTACAAAAAATAAAAGAAAAATTAAAAGAATTGCCTAAATTAGCTATGCCTTTAGATACAGATTATTTAATCATAGAAACAGATGGTAGTATAACAGGATGGGGAGCAATATTGATTGCTAAACCCAATAAATACTCAGATAAAGATACTGAGAAGATTGTTAGATATAATAGTGGTAATTATAAAGAAAAAATCAATGCAAGTAGCATAGATTTAGAAATATTAGCAATAATTTATGCTTTAGATTCCTTTGAGTTATTTATAATTTCTAAAAAAGAAATGACCATAAGAACAGATTGTGAATCAATAGTTAGTTTTGTTAATAAAATGAAATTAGAAAATAAGAGAAGTAATAGAAGAAGATGGTTAAATTTTATAGATAGAATTACCAATACAGGAATAACATTTAATTTTGAACATATTAAAGGTAGTGATAATAAGGTAGCAGATATATTAAGTAGGATAATTAAAAATAAAGAATATGACTAATATTTATTTGCAGATGCAGAGACCAAGAGGGCCAAGACCAGGAATGCTCTCAAGCACTCCGAGTTCTTCCTCACAGACTAATGTAGCACAGACTTTTGAAAAATTGAGATTTGGTAATATAGAATTAATTTGTTTTCCAAATAGTAATATTAGTTTTAAAATTTTACCACATATTTCAGTAACTAGATCAGAAAAATGTCTTTTAGACAATTTATGGATTTCTTATAATAAGAATCCAAAAGACCAAAAGTATTTTTTAGCATGTTTAAATGCTTTGTCAGAACATTTTAGCCAAAACCATAAAAAATTTAAATGTTATATTGCTTTACAAGGTAGATTACCAGGAATTTATCATACCTGGTCAGAAGTTGCAGACTGTATTAAAAATTTTCCAAATCCATTGTATAAAGGTTTTTATTCAATTTCAGAAGCATTAGATGAGTGTAGAAAATATCTAGGAATAAATTATTTTATAGCCCCTTCTTTAAAGAATGTTTCAAAAGATCCCTTAGATTTTTCTTCAAAATTTTGCTCTCATTGTGAATGTATGAGCAAAAATTTTAAGATTTTAAATGAATCTAATCAGAGTCTTCAACAAGAAAAGCTTATTTTACAAAAGAAGATTTCTGATTTAGAACAAGAAATTGTTAGAATAAAAATTTTAAATCCAGATTTTAATTCAGGTACTATAGAACCTCAGAAGTCTATAGCTAGTCCAGTTCAAACGGAAACTGGTAAAGACAT
>JAEDXY010000052.1:0-140990 GCA_019395295.1 Osmanthus fragrans
AAAAAAATGTCTACTATTTAGAATTCAAGGAAGATGTAAGAAATAATATGTGAAAAGCTTAAGTTGTCCTTTTTACAAAAATGACCACATTTTTTGACGGTTTAGACATCACTTAGGGACACTAACGAGTGGTTAAGATTTTACATAGTCTGGTGGCTTATGCACTCAATTCACGTCCCTCTTTTTTTTTCAACGGGATAAGGGATCTCAAAACTATAGAAGTATATAGCATCTATAAAAAATATTTGAATCTCATTGAAGTTGTATTTAAAATAATTTTGATGGAATCATAATAATAACAATAAAAATTAAGTAAACTTTTTTCATTGTATAACGTTTTTGGATCTTGATCAAATATTCTTGGTACACATTTTTTTATTCTCATTCTTCTACTCATTTTCAACCACATATTTTCTAATAAAATAATATTTTTCATCACATCAATAACTTTTTTTTTTTTTTTTCAACCACATATTTATCATTCATTACATAAAATAAAATTCATTTATGTCCTGTTAATCAAACAGGACATAAATAATTGAGTTTTAATCAAATTGTCCTTAGTAAGACACTGGGACCCTTAATAATTGAAAGTTAGTGCACAAGTAAATGACCCTGACTAAAAAAATAAAAACGTATAAAGATTACATCTTATTGCTGATGGGTTGAATTGACAAGTCACAAAATAATAGCATATTCTTAAAAAAGGTTGAACCCCAACCTTGAGGGCACCCCACCGATCCTGCCCTGGGCCATTGTGAAGGAGGTAAATCGCAGGATGTGCCTTCAAGGAGCCAGGATGGAGAGCTTATGGATAGGCCAGGGCTATTAACCCAATGGTAACTCCCGCTTGCAACAAAGTCAATTCCCTTGCGGGGAATCGAACTCTGCACACTACCGCGCTGAGCCCTAACCACCCTCTCTTTTGCCACTGGAAGATATGCCCTGAGGGCAATAATAGCATATTCTTTGTTGGGAAACTTGATGAATACTGCCGAAAAATGTTTGAAATAATATACAAAAAGTTTGAGCTCTTTTTTTTTTTTTTTTTTTCTTAATGTACATATTACTGGATAGTCTGTCGCCAAAATCTTCTTTAATTTTGGGCTCAGAAAATAATCAAATGAATACCACAATTGTCAAGACTTAACCCACAATATTGCACCTTTGATGGCCTCTTTCTACCCACTTCGATTACTCTTCTTCTAACCGACAAAGGACACAAAGATGGTGGTGATTTGCAAGCCACAAAGGGAGGAAGGAGAAGGAAAAACAATTGTTGAATATCACTCAATAAAATCACCTTACTTGGCTACCTCTCTTGACTCTCCCGTCTCTTGCACAAGCATACACAAGGCTGAAAGAGGAAGACAATTGATATATATGATAATCAATTAGGTCACTAACTTGAGCCAAACACTCCTGGGCCAAATACATTCATTGGAACGGAGTAATTTGATCCATGTCCTTCCTTTCTTTTTTGTTTTTTCCCAGTTTCGGTTCCAACGAAATAAGCCCTCGTTTGGCCCCAATTCTTTCAAATTTTAATGTTTAGAATAGTAATTTTTTTGGATAAAGTATTGTTGTAAAAGAAGGAAGAATTTTTTATTTACGTGTAGTATTATTTTATAAAAGGTTACGTAGTTGAAAACAAGAGAGGAGAAACAAGTGAAAGAAAGGGGGACCAAATGGGGGCTAAGAGTTCTCCAAACAAATTATTGATTTGGGCATCTTTCGCTATGGACTGACCTACAGGTAAAGAATTGAAATGATTTCATAATTTGGGTATTTAGGTACAAAGCTTGACCTTGACGTCTAAGCACGCTTTATGTTTTTCTTTTACAACTAGGATCTCATACGCTCGTAGAAGTTTGAAAATTGCCCCATCACCCAAACCCTAGCCACGAATTACAATTTTTAGAGCACTGCACCATATTTTAAATGAAATGATGGTCCTCAACTTTTTGTAGTTAAAAACATTTAATAGATAACATTTTATACCATCAATTTCAGAAACACGTCACTATTGAATCTAGTAATACCATGGTTGTTGACCTTGCTTAAATTTCCAATACAATTCATAAATCAATTAACGAAAATCGCATATCAGATTTGTAATTTAGACTTCAAGTCAAATTGAATTGATGCTATTTGATGATACCAAAAGTCGTACCTGGGCAATTCCCGAACTAGAAGAAAGATGATGAACACGAACAAGATCTTCGAATACCTGAAACAAAGGCAATGAGAATTTTCCTCGTTGCCCCTCCGATGCTTAAGTCAGAAAGAGGATTTTAGCGTAAGGCTATGAACTGTAAATAATGTAAAAAATGCGTACCTGAATTCTCAATTTGTGACTATATTTATAGGGTGTAGGTAGTACAGTCCATGTAGGATTAGGATGTCTCTACCTACAAGAGTTCTATTTGAATGAAGTGTTTAGTTCGTACTACAATTCTAGGAAATGTAGGTAACATGTTCGTGATAGAATTTCACTAGGCAAAGGAGCCTTACTGAAGACGGAGGTTATGATCTCGAGGAGTGATCTCGAGGACAACAATGACCTTCGGAAGATGCGGATACAGTCCTCGAGGACACATTCACTGGGTGGTAGAAGTGAGTCCTCGGGGTACCTGCGAGAGGGTCCTCGAGAGAGGCAGTGAGGGAGAGTCCTCGAGAATGGTATGGGAGAGTCCTCGAGACCTAATACAGGTTTGACCACATCATTGGCCCCCGTGCACCTATGCTTGATGCTCGAGCTCAAGGGGTAGGTGTACCTCGGGTGATATATACCTGTTATGAGGTCGTGGTCGGGGTACGATGTGACAGTTGGAGGAGTGGCTTTGGATGATCGACACGTGTCTGATTTCAACGGTGGAAGATCGTGATCCTTGGCGTTCCAAATTCACCCACTATAAATACCTCATTTTCACTTTTCAATGCTGTAAAATCACTCTGGGAGGTCGTGCTCGAGAAACCCCTTAAGGTGAGTAGCTCGAGACTTTAAGTTGTTCTCTTTAGCTTTAAAGGTCTGTTGGATAATGTCTAGTGGTGGAGATAGTTCTAGCTCGAGTAGTAGCGAGGATATAGGAACCATAATCCCCATGGCCGTTCCCATTGATGCCCGACCCCGAGCTCAGGCTCAAGACTTTGTATATCCCGACGAACAATGTCGATTAAAAGAGCATTTGGCTATTAGCGTTGCTTGAGAACATGGGCTGATGCCTAGGTGTGACATTAGGTCCCCGGACTTTGAGGAAAGAGTGATTAGGGCGAGGAGGGGGGAGTTTGTAATTTTTAGAGAGACCTTAAAGGCCGGGTTTAGGTGGCCTCTACACCCCTTTTTCACTGCCATGCTGCTCGAGCACTCTATGTGCCCGGGGCAGTTAGTCCCAAACGCCTGGCGAATGCTCGTTTATATTTTATTGCCTGTAGATATTTAGGTATCGAGCCCACGGTTAACCTCTGTAGGATAGTGTTCGAGCTTAAGAAACACCCTCGATTCACATGCTTTGGGTACCTCTCGACCATAGCAGGGTTTAAGGTACCGAAGATGGCCTCATCCCTAAAGGGTTGGAGGGAGGGTTGGTTTTACGTTGTTGCCCCCGGCCCCGACCTCCCTTTTTGGCCAGAATGGGGTGTTCCCGACGCTGAGAAATTTTGTGAGGATCAGGAATATTCTGAGGAATTGGACCGAGGTAGGAGGATGCTGGTGGAGTTTGAACCCTTGTTCTCGAGCATGAAGGAGATCGGGGCAGAGGTTATAGATCTGGCAGATGTTAGAGGTGCTCAGAATAGGGATCTTTCTTGCATGGTACTCCCCCTCGAGGAACTGTTCGAACTAATCTGTTTGTGTTTTTATGTTTTTCAGGAATGTCGTTCAATCCTCGTGCTCTCCGAAATTTTGTGAATTCGAGGCCGGAAGCCTCCCAGCAACAACAGCCTCGTTCCTCGACAAAGAAAAAAAGCAAGAAGAGGCCCCGTGCTTCGGAGGAAAATGTGACTGGTCCCGGGGAATCCTCGCAAACTCGACCACCAGTCCCAAGCCCTCGAATTCAGAGGCCTGTCACACCACTTGTGCCTAAACCTCGAGCTCATCCTGAAACCATCGACCTCAATGATGATGAGACAGTCCTCGAGGGTATGTCCATGTTCGGGGATCCTAAAAAGAGCCACCTACTCCCCGGCCTCGTGGCAAAATATAGTGGGGAGGTAAAACTTGGCGAGGGGGTTAAAGTCCTCGAGCTATTGACAAGGAAGGTATACCTCGTGACCTATGTCCCGAATTTAGTATTATTTGGATGATGTGCTCGTTCATTTAACTTATCTTTTTGTTCTTTTCAGGCGTTGAGTGTGGCTCGAGGTCTGGCTATCCAAGGCCTCGAGGAGACTCAGAGGATGTCTGACATCGAGGACTCCTCAGCCCTGAAGGACAGACGTGTTGCTGAACTCGAGGTTGAGCGTGAGGCCTTGAGGAAAGAGGGTACTGAAGCCAGACGCGAGGCCAAGAAGGCTCTCGAGGATGCTGGAGTTGCAAAGTACGCAGCTGAGGAGCTCAGGCTCGAGCTCTTGTACATGGGCAAGGAGTTAGAGGATAGGCTCGCGGCAGCCCGGAGAGAGGCCTGTGAGAGTTCAAGCTGTCCGAGGAATGTGACAAGCTTAAGGCCGAGTACGCCTCGAGTGCTTACTTTCATGCCTTTAAAGAGGCTCGAGCCTTCCTTCGCTCTAGATACCCTGGGATCGATGTTGAAGAGTTGAAGACTGTGCCCTCTATAGCAGAAACCCTCGAGCTATCTGATACTGAGGATGGTGGAGGTGGCGAGGATGAGGGTGAAGGTCCAGAGGAAGGTGATGACGTCGAGATAGACATTACGAACCTCGACCCTCCTCTGGGTCATATAGAGTAGTGTCCCCTTCCCCGATCACATGTAATTACAATTTTTGACAATGTATTTTGCTCGAGGACCTTTATGAATGAACGGGCTAATGCTCGATATTTTGTAGTCTTTTTAGCTAGAGGACAAATTTAAAAAATATCTCGAGGATAATAATTTTGAAATAACATGTTAATTCTCGAAGACTAAAAAAAATACCTCGAGGGTAACAATTTTGAAATAACATGTTAATTCTCGAAGACTAAACATACCTCGAGGACTATAATTTAGAAATAAATGTATTAATCTCGAAGACTGAAAAAATACCTCGACGGTAACAATTTTGAAATAACATGTTAATTCTCGAAGACTAAAACATACCTTGAGGACTATACTTTTGAAATAAATGATTCTCGAGGAATAAGATGAGGAATGCATGATTAAGTCTCGACGACTGAACCGAACATCTCGAAGTATGGGCCTTCTCAGCTAATTCATCTAAGTATTCTATAGCCTCATCTGGATCTTTTTGCAAAAATTCACCATTGCACATCATCTCAACAAATTGACGCTCCCTAGGTAACAACCCTTCATAAAAATTACTCACCACACGCCAAGTTTCATAACCATGGTGGGGACATAAAGCTTGCAATTCTTTGTACCTTTCCCATGCTTGATATAGAGTTTCACTTTCTTTTTGAGTAAAAGTAGAAACTTGGGGAAAGTACTTGTCAAAGAATGCTTGAGTCATTTCAGCCCAAGTCCCAATCGAACGTGGTCGCAATGAATATAGCCAGCTTTTAGCTCGGTCTTTGAGTGAAAATGGGAAAATTTTTAGCCTGACTGCATCCATTGTACCTCGTTGATTGTGAAAAGTTGCAACCACCTCTTCAAATTCTCTAATATGCACGTATGAATTTTCATTTTCAAGACCATGAAAGGTGGGAAGAAGTTGGATCATTCCTGGTTTAAGGTCCATACGTGGCATATTGGGTGGAAATATAATGCATGACGATGTAGATGTGTGTGTGGGTGGAGATAATCGTGCAAATTCCTAGTTGGTGCCTCTTCGTGCTCACTGTCAGTCATTGTGTTATGTGTGCCAATAGATTCAGTATCAAAAAGAGGGTTAAAGAGATTTTCAAACACTGGAGGATGTCCTTCGGTAGAGCTTCCTATATCGCCTCGATCCCTGCTCATAAACACAAGCAAAAAAAAAAATGGAACTATGTGAAAAACAAGAGATAATAACGAGAGAAAATAAACTAACAAAACAAAAAAAAAAATGAAAATGAAAAATGGAACGAAGTCACCCTTTTGCTAGAAGATCCTTCAATTTATTGTACCGTCTCCCTGGCAACGACGCCAAAATTTGATTACGCCCAAAGTTTACCGCGGTGTTGTAGTGTAGCTTTGGGGTGTCGTATCCACAGAGAGATGGAAAAATTATTAAAGGTTTCAAAAGTGGTGATTTGTTCTCTCAAAATTTGCAAGAAAGTTTGGTTATTGAAAATTAAATCAATATCAAAGTTTTTGGGATGAAATTTAGTAATTAAAATAGTGAAGCTCAGAATTCCCTCATCCGGATTAGATTATTCAATGTCAATCATTCAAATTAATAACACAATTAAAGGCTTTCGTCCCGACACTTTAATAGGAAGATTTATCGTTTAAGACCAAAATAATTCATACATGTACTCTTAAATTCTAAATTCTCTTCACAATTCACGAATTTGTTTATTGAAATTAGATTACAAAACGACCATATACTTATAGCATAGGGCAGTAAATAATCACACCAATAAATTCGTGAAATTGAAATTCAATAATTAATTCGATTAAACAATGGAGAAAACATGATTAAATCCATGAACAATCTAATAATTATTAACCCAATTTCAAGATAATTCATAAAGATGAAAATCTAGATTTAACATTTAAGATCAATTTGATTCACAATTGTACTTCTAGATTTAGGATTCCTTTCACAATTTTCACAAGCAATTATTAAAATTAGATTATAAACCAACCACATACATGTAGCATAAAGTTGTAAATAATCACATCAATAATATCAATGCAAGAAAGATTCAACAAATACTTCGATCATTCAATAGAAAGAACGTGATTAATCCTATGAAAAACCTAATATAAGTTAAACCAAATTCTTCATAAATTCATAAAGATAAGAATCCAGATCTACAAGTGTTTATTAAAATAAATACCAAATGTTTGAATAATCGACATGAATTCCCCAAAATTGGATGAGTTCCTTCTTTGCTTCACATGATTCTTTAGCCTTCCATGGAGTTTTCTTGTTCCCAAGGTGAAAAGAATTGTTCCAAGATGAATAATGGTCAAAATCCCTCTTTTGGTCGACTTTAGGGTGAGAAAAACGCGTCCAAAAACTTTCCAAAGTTAATTTGGTTAATTTCCGGAAATAAAAGATTTTTGGCCCAGTTTATAACTATGCGACCGCATGTTATAAATACATGCGGTCGCATGGAACAAAGTGATTCAACCCTAAGCTCTCGGTGATAGACATGCGGCCGCATGGCTTTATAACCATGCGACCGCATGGTTTTGCCAATTTTCCGTCGGACAGCCTTCAGTGTTTTAGTCATATCTTTCTCTCTCGATATCCGATTGAGGTGATTTAAAGTGCGTTGGAAAGCTGACTCGATGGGATACAACTTTCATTCAGATGTCAACTTCCAATTCGATCTTATACCATGTGAAAAAGATCTAAATATGAGGCTAAAAATTGATGCAGAACTTTTCAGCATATGTGATGATGTTTTGACTATATTTCATCCCGTCGACTTCTTTCCTCATCCAATTGATGCCGAACACCCTCAAATTTTCATATCTTCATTTTTCCTTCCGAGTCATCTTTTGATATTTGCAATTTGGTCCTTGAACTTTTGTTTCTTTCATTTTGATCCCTTTTCACTTGTTTCTTCTATTTTTCACCTGTTTCACCCATTTGCCACCTAAACCAAGATATAGAAACATTTAGTGCATTTCGGTGTCAAATAATCATATAAATGAAATATTAAAGGGTGAAAAACGTAACAAATGTGCTATTATCAAGGTGCTTGCATAAGGGCAAGGCTTAGAGTGCTTACGTAAGGCAGGGCTTAAGGTGCTTGCGTAAGAGCAAGGCTTAAGGTGCTTGCATGGGGCAAGACTTAGAGACTCTGTTGACCGAAAGTAATGCGTGTGTGGGGCTATAAGGCCCGAGCATTAAATTTATTAATCTTTCGAACTGGACTTGGATTTATACTTCATCCAAGCTGCCTACGTACCCAAACGAGATCAAGTCAAACGTGGTTCATTACAAACAGAAACGATTTAAATATAAAGGGCACGAGCACGCAGACCCAAAAAAATAAAAAATACAGGACTAAAAATCTACTTCATGGGCGTAGGGAACTTTACTTGTAATATATTTTCAGGTTATCGGCATTCCAGGGCCTCGGGAGTGGCCTTCCTGAGGAATCTCTAAGGCTGTATGCTCCTCCATGAACCTTTCGTATAACTTCAAATGAACCTTCCCAGTGGGTCCGAGTTTTCCTGGAGCATGGCCTGCGGCTTCGGCTTTCCTTAACACAAGATCTCCTGACCTGAATGTATGGGGTCTCACTTTGCTATTGAAATATTTTGCTGTCCTGTTTTGGTAGGAGGCTACCTTCAAGGCCGCTTGCTCCCTTACTTCCTCCAGGAGGTCGAGATGTTCGGTGGTGTGTTCTGAGTTCTCGGGATCAAGCCTCCTGAGATTGGGCAATCTGATTTTGATCGGGATAGTGGCTTCAACACCGAAGGCCAGCATGAAGGGAGTCTCCCCTGTCGTTGTCCTGTGCGATGTTCTATATGTCCAAAGTATAGAAGGTAACTCGTCGGACCAATGACCTTGAGCATTACCGATCCTAGTTTTGAGGTCTTGGAGTATGATTCTGTTTGTGACCTCTGCCAGACCATTGCTCTGGGGATGTGCGACTGATGTCAAGCGGTGGTTGATCCCGAAGTTGGTACAAAAGTTTCTGAATTGGAGATTGTCAAACTGCCTGCCGTTGTCTGTTATGAGGACCTTAGGTATCCCGAACCTACAAATGATGGATTTCCAGATGAAGGCCATGAGCTTGGGCTTCGAGATTATTGCCAAAGGCTCGGCCTCAGCCCATTTGGTAAAATATTCTACTGCCACTGCTACGAACTTTACTTGACCCCTGGCTATTGGAAGGGCCCGAGGATATCGACTCCCCACTGTTCGAATGGAGCCGGAGTACTGATGTTGGTGAGGTCTTCGACGGGGGAATGGATGATGTTGCCAAACCTTTGGCATTTATCGCATCTTTTAACGTATTCCTGGGCGTCTTTCTTCATGGTGGGCCAATAATATCCGTACCTTATGAGTTTGAAAGCAAGAGCCCAAGCTCCCTGGTGGTTTCCACATATGCCCTTGTGAACTTCGGCCAAAGCCTGGGCTGATTCTGATGGTCTGAGGCATCTGAGGTATGGCAGGGTAAAACTCCTACGGAACAGCGCTCCTTGAATTATGCAGTATTTCGGTGCTCTTGACCGAACACTCCTCGGGGAGCTTTCCGTTTGCCAGGAAGTCGATTATGGGGTCGACCCATGACTGCTCATGATCAATGTCCATGATGGTGGATGAGGAGTTTATGCTGGGCTCTGTTACAATTTTAACATGCACCGTTCTGTCAAGCTTGTCAACACCCATAAACACGAGCTTGGAAAATGCATCTGCTTTGCAGTTTTCAACCCGGGCAATCTTTATGATCTCGCACATCTTGAATCGTCGCTTAAGGTCATGTACTTTCAAACAATATAAACTAATCTTTTCCTCTTTCCTTTCGAATGTTCCTTCTATCTGGCCAACTATAAGCTGGGAGTCACTGAAAACCTTGATATGTTCAAGCTCGAGATTCAGGGCGAGTTCTAGGGCAATGATGACTGCCTCGTATTCTGCCTCGTTGTTTGTAGCTTCGAATTCGAACCTGAATGCACATCTAATTTCAGTGGTCTTGTCGGGCTTCATGATTATGACCCCTGCACCCGAGCCCGATGAGTTAGAAGCTCCATCAACAAAAATTTCCCACACTTCTGGAGTGCTCATGCTCGATCTCCCTTCTGGCCCCCGAGCCTTAGGAGTGAGTTCCGCAATGAAGTCCGCTAGCGCTTGAGCCTTTATGGAGGGCCTGGGCTTGAATTCAATGTCAAATTCTCCAAGCTCAATCGCCCATTTTAGTAGTCTGCCTGAAACGTTTGGTTTCTGTAGGATGTGCTTGAGTGGCTGATTCGTGAACACGACGATAGGGTGGGACTGGAAGTACTGTCGAAGCTTTCGAGCTGCCGTAACCAAAGTGAGAGCAAGCTGTTCCGCCACTGTATACCTTGTTTCGACGTCAAGTAATACCTTGCTTATGTAGTAGATCGGTTGCTGGGACTTGTCGGCCTCTTTCACTAGTACCCCGCTTACTGCATTCTGAGACACTGCTAAGTATAGAAGTAGAGTATCACCAAGTTCGGGCTTTGTGAGAATGGGTGGAGAGGCTAACGTTTGTTTGAGTTCTTGGAAAGCCTTCTCACATTCTTCATTCCAATCAAAACTTCGGTTAACCCTTAGCACTTTGAAGAAATGGAAGCCCCTGTCAGCTGCCCAAGACATGAACCTGTTCAAGGCTGCCACGCGACCTGTCAGTTTCTGGACCTTCTTTCCTAGTCTTGGGCGATTCCATTGATGTCAGTGCACGTATCTTATCGGGGTTGGCCTCTATTCCCCGGTGGGTGATCATGAATCCCAAAAACTTTCCCGAGGCCACCCCGAAAGCACATTTAGTGGGGTTCAATTTCATCCAGTATTTTCGCAGTGTGTTGAAGACATCCTCGAGATCGGCTATATGCTCATTCACTTTCTTTCTCTTGACGACCATGTCGTCGAACATATGCCCCAACATTCTTTCCAATCAGATTAGCAAATACCTTGTTGATAAGCCTTTGATATGTTGCCCCTACATTCTTCAAACTAAAGGGCATGACCTTATAACAATATATGGCGAAATCTGCCATGAAAGATGGCTTCTCCTGATCGTCCTCGGCCATGAGGATTTGATGATAACCGGAGAACGTGTTCGCTAAAAATTGTACCGCAAGTGTACGGATCGTGAACAAGTAATATAGTGGACTTTTTGAGTCCAAATATCGATCCCACGAGGAATGTTACTTTGAAGTTACGTACTCTAATCGATTTTGGTTCTAACAACGACGGACACACACACACAATTAATATTCAAATTAAATTATAAACTACTAACTATAAAACTAAACTAACAAACTAAAAAGACGTAGTTGCATCTTCGATTTGAAAAGCGGTTGGAATTTATGATTTCACTTAACCTTTATTTCATCAATATTAATTCAATGACACACATGCAAATTACCAAAATAAATAGTTAGACCCAATTCTCCAATTTTAAATTAATATCCTCTTTCGAGCGATATTAACCCTAATTAATTAAATTATACCACATATTTCTATGTCGACACAAAATTAACCAATCGCATTAACTTGCTGTGAAAATACTCAACGGGTCACATAGGGTAGATGTCTATTTCTAGATCATCTAAACGCGTATAGTCGGAACCATACAAACCTATGGTATCAATTATTTCGGTCTAGCAAGTGCAACTATTTTTCAATAATTGCCCAAACCACCTAACCACAACATCTAATGATCAAGTAAATGAAGTGATTTTAAACTAATAATCAATACACCATTATTTTGATGACAAATGCATTTCTAACAATATATATCAATATTAATGAAATTAAAGTTAAGATTCAACATAAACTCCAACACAAATATATTTAACTCATTTTATAAAAGTGATAACAAAGAGATTCTTATACAATACATATCAAAAATGGAAATTTAATGGAGGAAAAACTAGAATAATATACAACCCTTGTAGTCTTTGAATTCCTCCAAGTTTTCCACCAATTCCTTTGATGTTATCTCCTTGCTCCCTTGATGGTTCTTCTCAAAATGAGTTAATAACTCAAAGAATCAACTAATTAAAAGTAGAAAAAGAAAAGAAAGCAAGAAAACTAAGAGAGAAAACTATAAAAACCTAAGCTAAACTAAACTATTATCTAACTCCTCATACCTTGAAAATGAGAGAGATATGGGATATATCAATACTATCTGGACACACCAAAATATCTCCATTAAACAAGTCCCAAAATATTGCCAAAGTTGACAAAAAACGCGTGGAAAGAAAATAGACCGCCATTCAAATTTTCCTCTATGCGACCGCATGGTTCAAACATATGCGGCCGCATAGAAGAGCCAAAATAATGTTTTTACGTCTCAGATCAATCCATGCGGTCGCATGGTTATAATCCATGCGGTCGCATGGATTTTTCCATATTTGTAGCTCAGGTCCTTGAACGTTCTGTCCTTGCGCAATTTCATCCCTCATCTTTGAATTAGTACAATTTGGTCCTCATACTTTGAACTTTCTTTCATTTAAGCCCCTACCAAATTACAGTCAAAGCCCTCCATCTTTTGGTCAAGTGCAAGTTAGTCCCCAACTTCACATTTTTGTGCAATTGAAGTCATTTTTCACTCGTTTTGCCTCCGTTTCATTCCAATTCAGGGTTTTGGCCTATAAATACAAAAAGTACACAATTATGGGTAGAAATATACTCAAATTTATCACAATTAAATCCCAAAAAGTGTCTAATAAGTGTGCTAAAGCGCACTTATCATAACGCATCCAGAAAGCTGTACAACTTATGCCCTGACGTGCTGTCCACGAGGTTGTCAATTCTAGGTAGAGGATAGCTGTCCTTTGGACATGCTTTGTTAAGATCCGTGAAGTCGATGCACATCCTCCACTTCCCGTTTGCCTTTTTCACCAACACCACATTGGCCAGCCACTCGGGGTATTGGACTTCCCGAATGAAACCCGCGCTTAGAAGTTTATTAATTTCTTCGCGAATGACCTCTCGCCTTTCTGGCGCAAATTGTCTCTTTCGCTGTTTGATGGGTTTCGAACCCGGGGTCACACTAAGTTTATGTATCGCCACCTTGGGGTCTATGCCCGGCATGTCCTCGACCTTCCATGCGAAGACATCAATATTTCTCGATATGTAATGAATGAGCTCGGCCACGAGGGGTTCATCAAGACCCTTACCAATGGAAACTTTCTTCCCTTGCCCGAGATCGACCTCGATCACTTCCTCCACCGGAGCTAAGCGGGCTCTGTCCTTGAGCTCGTTGTCCACAAGTTGCATGACGTCAGTGCCAATCGCCTTGAGGCATCTCACATAACACTGCCTCGCTATTCCCTGATCCCCATGAACGACCCCCAACGCCGTTGCAAGTGGGAAACTTCATGGCGAGGTGGAAGGTGGATACAACTGCCCTAATCTTATTGAAGAGTGGTCTACCCACAATAGCATTATAGGCCATGGAGGTACGAACAATTTGGAAAGCTGTAATTTCTGTTACCTGCCTGTTACCCGAGCCCAAGGTTAGGGGAAGATCGACGATCCCCTCCGGAAGGACGACGCTACCGCCAAATCCCTGGAGGGGAGTTTTGACTGGTTTCAGTTGTTGGGTTGAGATTTCCATTTTGGTCAATGCCTCATGAGATAGCACGTTGGCCGCACTTCCACTGTCAATCAGGATCCTTTTAACTTCAAAGTTGGCCATAATTGCTGAAATGACCAAGGCATCGTCATGAGGATACGATACCCCCTCTGAGTCCTTTGCCCCAAATGTGATGTCCTTGGACTTGTCGTGGGCTGCTCCCGGGGCCGAGGTATATTGACGAGCATACTATTTTCGAGCAGCGCTTGAATCTCCCCCCGACGCAATGCCCGCTATGATGACGTTAATAGTTCCTGCTGTTGGCTGACCCTGACCTCTTTCATCTATGGCCCTTTCGGTATCCCTGCCATTCCTCGGGCGCTTGTTGTGACTAACATAGGAGCCAAGAAGTCCTCTTTTGATAAGGACTTCGATCTCCCGTTGCAATGCTTTGCAACTATCTGTGGTATGCCCATGATCACGATGAAAATCACAATATTTGCTTCGATCGCGCGTGTCCGGAGGCGACTTCAGTTTGGGAGGCCATTGAAGCTCTTTCATATCCTTTATCTCCATCAAGATATTGGCCTTAGAGGCATTCAACCAGGTGAATGATGTCGATGGATTGTCCTGTCTCTGTTTGTTCCTAGGAGCTTCCTGTCGGGGATTCATATCATGAGGCCTTTTTTGTTCTGGCTTATCATGTGCTGGGCCGACCCTCCTCAGGTTCAAAGTTTCCTCCATATTTATGTACTTCTCCCCCCTTGTCAAGAGCTCGGTTACTGATTTTAGGGGAGTATTTGACAAGGACATTTTGAATGTTTCGCACCTTATCGCATATGTCAGAGCAGATACCGACGCTGTGATGTGGAGGTCGGGGATCAGGAGTCTCTCGTTATTGAACCTCTTCATAAAATCTCGTAGGCTTTCGTTTGAGCCTTGGCGAAGTTGCATCAGGGATACTACCGTTTTTCTGATGCGCTTACTGCTCGCAAAGAAGGCGGAGAATTTATCGGCTAGGTCTGAGAATGAGGCTATAGAATTGGGCTCTAGGGTGGAGAACTAATCCCTGGCAGCATTTGTCAATGTTTGAGGAAAGGTTTTGCACATTACTTGATCTGGAGCAACTTGTAGGTTCATGGCGTCGGTATAGATATTCAGGTGGTTGGTAGGATCTGTAGACCCGTCATACTCTTTTATCCGAGGATACTTGAACCTATCTGGCAAGGGGAATGACAAGACTTCGGGGGTGAACGGAGTGTTAGGGGCAAAACCTGTTGGCCCTTTGTCCTTCTGTTTTAGACCTGCTGTAATTCCATCCTGGATGATTCTGGCCAAGTCCGTGGACTCTATTGTTACTGGTCCCAAGGCCGAGGCCACATTGGGTAGGCCCAAGGTCCCGACTCCCTGATTATCATGTGCCAGAGGTTGAACCCGACGTCGAGCGTCTGCCATGAACCCGCCTTTGAGTGTCGGCGTACAAGACGGATGCGAATTTCTCTGAGTAAGCAGCTGAGTTAATGTCGCAACTTGCTGACGGAGCTCCTCGAACGCTCCCGCGCTAATGACAGCGGGTTGCGGTTGTTGCATACCTGACGACTCCTCTTGTGGGATTGGAGGATCGACAGGAGGTGGTGGATGTTCCGGAGCAGAAGAGCTCGCAGGGGGAAGACCGGAGCGTGTGTTAACCATGGCTTTTGGTAAAGATTCCCACAGATGGCACCAATGATGATACCAAAAGTCGTACCTGGGCAATTCCCGAACTAGAAGAAAGATGATGAACACGAACAAGATCTTCGAATACCTGAAACAAAGGTAATGAGGGTTTTCCTCGTTGCCCCTCCGATGCTTAAGTCAGAAAGAGGATTTTAGCGTAAATCTATGAGCTGTAAATAATGTAAAAAATGCGTACCTGAGTTCTGAATTTGTGACTATATTTATAGGGTGTAGGTAGTACAGTCCATGTAGGATTAGGATGTCTCTACTTACAAGAGTTCTATTTGAATGAAGTGTTTAGTTCGTACTACAATTCTAGGAAATGTAGGTAACATGTTCGTGATAGAATTTCACTAGGTAAAGGAGCCTTACTGAAGACGGAGGTTATGATCTCGAGGAGTGATCTCGAGGACAAAAACGACCTTCGGAAGATGCGGATACAGTCCTCGAGTAAGTGTATGTCCTCGAGTAAGTACATGTCCTCGAGGACACATTCACTGGGTGGTAGAAGTGAGTCCTCGGGGTACCTGCGAGAGGGTCCTCGAGAGAGGCAGTGAGGGAGAGTCCTCGAGAATGGTATGGGAGAGTCCTCGAGACCTAATACAGGTTTGACCACATCACTATTCATTTTTCCTTGGCTTCTATAGCAGCAGGACAGTCAATACGTCGAGACTCTTAACTGCTTCTGCATTAATTCAACAGCAACCAATGGATTTATTATTTGTCGATTGATCTTAACCTCAAGATGGGGTTTCCAGAAACAAAAATTACTCGTGTCACTAGATATATTATTGTCATATATGAATAAAGTGAGATAAAAATAAATGACACTGCTAATGTCAAAGAGAACAGGTATTTCCTACGAACTCAACCCCTAGGCGAAGCCTAAAAGCCTGAAGCCAGCTAAAACAAAAAAACAAAAGAAGAAAGAGGAACCATCTTTGATGGCGGGAAAATATTTACTTCAAATATGTAATGCTCAAAAATTTTATACAATAAAATTTATTTGTTCGATATGCAATATTTTTATATTTTGAAACATTTGAGGGACTAAAGTGAAATATATTTTAAATTCTAATTATTTTTGTCAAATAATTAGATTTTGAACAAGCGAATATAAGTATATCAATATTGAATTTTTTTTGTAGCTCGTAATTAATTAGAAATCTTCTATTCGAGAAAATATTGTTTTGAATTAGACGACATCAAGTTAAGTCCAATTAAAAGAATACAATGTTAATAGAGTTGATAGGAACTTGGATTATTAATTAAGTAAAACATTTTTTCCTCTTTTAACCCCTGCCACAAGTGATTTTATTTGATATGAAACTATTAGGATGCGTTTGATTGTAGGGGTGGAATTTTGGTGGAAAGAAAACGAATTGCAGGGAATTGAATTGTTTAGAATTTGTTTCAGAAGGAATTATAATTAATGGTGTTTGATTGATATAATTTTTCACCTAATCTGTTTGGCTTTGTTTTTCATACAAATTGCTACTTTTTGGGATAAAGTTTTTAAAAATCTGTATTAAAATTTGTTTGAATAGCCAAAAAAGTAAAAAAAAAAAAAAATTAAAAAAATAATTTTTGAATTTTTTTGTGTTCGTTTGGCTTTATTTTTCATGCAAATTGTCAATTAAATGGATAAATTTTTTTACCATTGGATTTAGAATATGTTTCCATTGCCAAAAAGTAAAAAAAAAAAAAAAAGGATGGAAAACACTTTCCTACCAAAATCATGAGAAAATAAAAGGTCAAAAATGTGTTTTAAATGGTTGTACCTAAAAAATTAATGATCATTGATATATGTTTGAGGGATTAAGCAACAAAAACATTGGAAGATTAATGTTGAAAGGAAGGAAGGTTGAAATGGGTTTGTAAATTAGAGTTTCAATCTTTAATTTATTGTGTTTATATGATATAACACTTGGTTATGAGGTATTAGAGTGGAATAAGGATTTATAGCTTTGATTTGGTAATTTTTAACTGATTTTCTTCAAATTTCGAACAAAATTATCACACTAGTGTTGTTTTTTAAATTCTGCCAAGAAAAGTGCTATTTCTGTCTGATGTGAACCTTGTAGCAACGGTGACTACGAAACTCACAACTAGATTGATGCGGAACCCAAGAACGCCAATGAATAACCCGATTTTGGATTTGAATCCAATGAAGTGAACCAAAAAAATCCAACTCTCTACCTTTTACCACTCAATACTTTCATCAAGTGCTTCCAAAGACAACAAAACTCACTGGATCAAGCTTGTGAAATTAAAGACCGAATATGAGAAGGAATGTGACTCAAGGGTACGTAGAAATTGAAATTTGGAATAAAGGATTTAAGGAACTCAATGAAAATTTCAAACTTGAATTGGACACAACTTTTATAACGAGATTTAGATAGTAAATCAAAGTTTGAAGAAGTGTTGATAGCAAATCAAACAAAAACTCAATAATTTTTTTTAAACTGTACGTTTGAACAGTACCGTACGTGAACAGTAACTTTTTTTAACACAAGATTATGCTACCAACAAAGCAAAAAGTGGATCTAAGAAAACAAAAATGAAGAAGGACTCTAGAAGTAAGAAGAAACTAATAAAAAAAAAGAATTTTGAAAACTAAGACTCAACAAAGAAAATAAAGGATAGAACCTGATTAAATTGGAGCCAAAACTCTGATACCAACTGATGCGAACCCCGTAGCAAAGGTAACTACGAAACCCACAACTAGATTGATGCGGAACACAAGAACGCCAAGAAACCCGATTTTGGACTTAAACCCAACGAAGTGAACCAAAAAACTCAACGATAACAAGATGCGCTGAACCCCTTGATTACACAATGAAGAACCCTCGTACCAATATTTGAACACACAAGAATTGATTTTGGTAGTTCGATTTGTTGTTCAGTGAAGAACAAATGAGAAAGCAAAAGGCTTTTCAATTTAATTCAATGTCAAAAGTTGTAAAAGTAACAAAAGTATTAAGTATTTATACTAGACCCCTATACCTAGTAAAAAACGTGCATAAGGCAACAAATAATGTCAAAATATGGAAAGATGTAGAATTCTAGTAAAAAATGAAACAAATCACGTAAAATTCGTCGCTACCGGACGACCTTCCGGACGTTCGGTTGGCTCGTCTGGATTCCCAAAAGTTTTCTACCGGACGTCCAGTAGACCTCGTCCGGTAGAGCGGTTCGCGTCTGGATTGGCAGAGAATTCAAGTTTTGGGCTACTGGACGTCCGGTTGATGAGTTCGGTTGGTCCTTGCTCGTCCGATTGGCCAGGGTTTTCTTCGTCCAACTTTATCACGTTGATCTAAGTCTTTTCGGCCTTCGACCCCGACATGAAACATGCTTCATTTTGCGCCCCAAACATGGTTTCATCAATAGTAGCTTTGACGAGCATCCCTAATGCCTCTTTGACTTGTTTTACTCTCAATCGCGTCATTGCTCCTTCTTCGATAATCAACGGGTCTAGGTTTGGGCTTGCATTTGTGACTCCTGCATCCTAGATCATGTCACAACAGTAAAAGAAATTATGGTAAAGCTATGAATGCAATTCTCATTGATGACGAGTCTTGTTCAGATAATCAAAGTGAGAGGCCTACTCATGATGAGAGTGGAAAATTTATGGTCTTCACTGTTAGGAATAAGAGTGAATCTGATAAGGATGGTGGGAAGGTTGATGAAGTAGATAGTGGTGAGCACTCTGAGGAAGATGAGAAAGAGATTCGTGGGGCTTATCATCAATTATTTGAAAAGTGTTAAGATTAATAAGGTGAATAAAGTCGTGCTTAAGAAGGTTAATGCACTTGAGCTAGGAAGAGAGAGACTTATATATGACCTTCAAGAGTTAACCAAAAGCCTTAGAAAGTTCAGATTAGTCAATGAGAACTTAGAGGCCGAGGTTAAAACCCTAACAAGTGACTTTGAGAAATCCAATGCTTAACTCTATTCCTTCTTGAGTAGATCTCAGAAACTGGATAGTCTTTTAGGGTTGAACAAACCTGCTGGGAATAGGGCAGGTCTAGGTCCTATAAGCAGATCAATTATAATAGGGCTAGTACTTCCAATACCATTTTGGGCTCTACCACCAACCAGCCTACGTATGTTCCTAATCTCGAACTAAAGAACAAGGGTATCGTAGGACAAAGGTCTACTAGACAGCGTAGGACCTACCAACCTAGGAATAGATATCAGTAACCACATAAATTTAGATCTAGGTTTATCCTTACTTGTTTTAATTGTGGTGAGTTAGGACCTATACGATCTTGGTGTCATAAATTCCAGAATAGAAATAGAAATCAAAATTTAACTAAAAATAGAAATCATGATTTTGACAAGTAAGTCAATTGACCGAGTTAATGACACAATTTACTGGGAATAAGTTTTCCAATAGATATGTCTGGGTTAAGAAGAGTGGTCTCTATGATCAAAGAGATGCTCTAACTAATGTTGATATTGTGTTGCTCTTCAAGCGGAGTGCAATTTTATGCCTGAGTGAGTTGGTATTTATGGTGTATGCTTGCACTTATTCATTGTGCTTATTAATTATAGCACGCTTCTTGTTTCGTTTGCATTGGCACATGCACTTTTTTATTTTATTTTGTGTGTTGTATATTTTTTAATTTTTTTTTTGTGTTTTGTGCATTCATGTTTTATTAATTGAAAAATAAAATAAAGGGAATTTTTTTTAAACTACAACATGATATATGATATACTTGAACTTGTGTGTTGTGACCGAGTATGAGTTTAATTAATGTTCTATAGCGTAGTTTTCATAGCTTTGTTTAGGTTTATGTGGAGTACTGAGTATAGGTTTCTTCATATACTATCTGCATTGCACACACTATTATTTTGTGAGTGAGTCTTGACAGCGTATATGAGATTTGGGATGGCCGTCATCTGTTGGTAAGGTGACCTTGAACAAGGATTGATCTTAGTTTAGTAGACCTAAGCTCTAGTATTTCCCTTTAAAAGAAAAAAATGTTTCATCTCATACTCTTCTTTGGAGGCTATTTGACTCGAGCAATTAAACTCGAGGGTTTCTCATAACCTGATGCCCTATGGTCAACTAACTTTGAGTCATTGTCCCACAACTCGTTACATGGATCATCTTAGTCGCTTAATGGAGAATAGTCTCTCTACACATAAGATGTGAAAAATTGAAAAGAAAAATGATGAGAATAAAAAAATAGAAATTGTGCGGAAATGTATATATGCTCAAAGTCAAGGGGAGATAAGAATAATGTACATGAAAAATGAGCTTCACTTATAGTTCCTAATATGCATTATTGGCTTGACTTTCATTATTATGGGAATAAACATATTTTACAGTGATGTTCAACATGTTCTTTCTCACAAATTTATGATTTGGAGTCTTGCTCACAAGGAATTAGTGGCACTGTACATACATGAGTCGCTTATAGAATTTACTCCATTTAGACTAAAACTTGTTGACCTATGATTCAATATAACTCCACTTGTTTTGATTATAACAAACAATACACTTATGTTTCTAACAAATCTTATTTCTTGAGTTTTTTATGTATAAATCTTTTTAATCATTCAAAGGCTCAAATCGTCATCTGTTGAAGAACATGCAATCAAAAGAGACTCTAAAAGAACAAGAACTTTAAGTATTAGAGTTTAGAAGTTGTTTATTGAAACTTCAATTTATATGTAAAGGTATTAACTCATCAATCTTTAGCAAGTGCATAAAGCTCAAATTATTTTCATAATTCACCACTTGCATAAAAATTTCTTTTTGATTCACAAAATGAAAATGATTTTGGAAAAATGAACATTTTTGATATAACTATTAAAATCCAAAATCTATACACTTCGGTCGACCGAAATGTAACCGGTCGACCGATCTGCTTGACCGAAGTGATCAGTCAAAACTCCAATGATTTGAATTTTTACAATGGCTATACTCACACTTCGATCGACCAAAATTACTCAACTGAAACTTCCTGATTTTGAATCTTTTGATCTATAAATAGTCATCTCTTTTGCATTCAATTGCAACACCTTACACGAGCAATTAAGAGAGTATATTTATTGAAAATCATTGAGCCTACTTGATTTAATATTCTGTTTCATTTATTACAAAGAATATCTTGATTGATAAAATTAGTTTTCATCTATTTCATCAAGAATTCAATTTTGCAAGGAAACTTCTCAATCTCATCTATTTTCAATTCTTGATAAAGGTTTTCTTTGCCTACACTTATATTGAAGTGTAAATCTCTATTTATACTAAACTTGTTTGATTCGTTAAGAGAGATATTAGGTTGGAAAACTTTGATATAAAGATACAAACTATTTCATTATCCATTGTTCATCAAAGTTTACAACATAAACACTTGAGCTTTATTATTTGCTATCTATTGAAGTGTTATCCTAATTCTCTAAATACTTGACCTGATTATATCATTTGTTAAGAGAGTTCTTCTAATTGCAAAATTATCATTTATAATTTTGGTGGTTTCAAGAGCCATGTGAAAACTCGTTTGTTGTTAAGGATAAGTGCTCCTTGCTGTAAGTCACTTAAGGATGAGTGCTCCTTGTTGTAAGTAACTTAAGGATATATTCTCCTTATTGTAAGTCACTTAAGGATTGGTACTCCTTGTTTGTAAGTTACCATTATAGTGTTTTTAGCCTCGCTCGTAACAGAGAGCTTGGTAACGGGGACGTAGAACACATTGTGTATCGAACTCCATTTGCTTGTCATCTTTACATTATTGCACCTTACTTTAAATTTCTATTTAGATTGTGCTATATCAAATTAAGTGACTATACTTGAATCAAGTTATCAAAGTTGCATATTTACTTCTCTTATTGCACTTTGCATTTATATCTTGTGTATTAAATAGTTTTGAGACTAATTGTCGATAAAGATTCAAAAAACCAATTCACCCCCCTCTTGGTTAATTAGTCTTGGGTTATCAAAACTCGGTATATGGGAAAGTTTATGCTTGTGCATGCTGTCAACTTCATCCTTGAGTTATTACATATTGTTTTTGGTTTTTGATAATGATATTTCAATAAAAAAGAGGAGAAGAAAGATAATTGTATTTGATATAGTTTCATTCGTCATTTGTGACAAAAGGGGAAGAGATAATGACATTTTATTTAATTTCCATTTAGGAAGAGTTTGCTGTAAGGAGAAATGATAGCATTCCATGGCATTCCATATCATTTTGAATGCTTAGCTTTTTTGAGTTATGATGTTTTTTGATATTAATGTTTCAATTGGTGTTTTGATTAATATTAATATTACTTCTCAATCTAGCTAGTATATTTATGATAGTGTGTTCAATTGTTATATTTTCTGTTTCACGTGCTTTTACACTTGGTATTTATGTTCTTGATTTCAGGAAACAGGTTTAACAAGGAATGCAAGAGGCAGACATTCAGACACACCTGTCGCTCGCCTGGCACTCAAGCGACGGTGTTTTTCGAGAAGCCCTAGTTCATGATTTTCAAAAGTTTATCTATCCTATACTACCACAATATCTCTATACTATAAATACCCAAGCCCCACTTTGTGAAAACATGGATTGCTTATTATTTTCTACCTTCATAACATCGTTTGGAGATCAACCAACAATTTTAGATCTAGAGATCAATCAACCATAAGTTGGGAAAAACATCAAAATCATATAATCCAAAACACCCACATCCTAAATGTAATCGGGAATGTACTTTCTCAATAGCTTTTAGAGGTTGCTGAAAATTGAGGGAGGTTAGACCAAAAGCACAGGAAGAGTACAAGAACAAGGTGTTCATGGTGATCTACATGAGATAGACAATTCCGATCAAGAGAAAGTATGAGTGAAGCACATTCCAGTAGGTCTTGAAGATTGCATGAAATAATCGGTGAGTCTAGTGGTTTTTCTAGATTGGATCATACTGTAAGCTCTTATTATCTATAGTGGAAGTCACTAACTTGATCTATGAGTTTTTAATCCAGTGAATGATTTTCTCCGTCAACAAATCTTGTGTTATTTACTGCTTCGTTTATATTGTGACAATTCAACATAGAATAAAATTGACTTGATTGACTAAACATTTAGAACAATTAAAATGTGATTTGTTACTTGTAGTTGGTAATTTTAATTCCTGGTTATTTTCCTATTCACCCTCTAGGTGATTTTAGGGCTGAACTAGTAACTTTCACAAGTTATAATTATTTTATCATAAACTAATTTGATTGTAAATCAGAATTCTGAAACCGGTCAAAAAGGTTTTTGTAGGAATTAATCCTCGAGAAATCTTTGATTCGGGCTCAGAAATCAACCAAACGAACACCACATGACCCAACTCGACCAAAAACTTCCTACACCCGGTTGCCACAAGTTTATCCCTTCTTTTACTCCACAAAGAACACAAAGGAGTAGTGATTTGTAGCCACAAAGGCAGGGAAAAGAGACACCACAAAGGAGGCAAGGAAGACACCAATACACAAAGTATAACCACCGGTTTTTGGCACCAAAGCTGCCGGTTTTCTCCACAAAGGGGCAGCCGTTTTCCCCTTTCAAAACCCCCACAAATCACACATAAAATGCCAATATATAGTTTAGGTTATACCACTCAATTGGGCTAACTAATAAGGTAATAGAGCCTAACACAAATGGGCCAAACACACTAATTCACCCAATAACCTAAAACAAACTCGGGCCCCCAAAGTGTAGGTTGTGTTCGAGTCGAGCCAAGTCTATGGTGTCGATAAATTATCCAACATCTGTTTTTCATCATCGCCTAGATTATTGGGTATCAAAAAATCCAACAATCTCCACCTTGATTCCCAATAAACCTACAAGCAAATAAAACACACAGTTTATACTTGCATAATCAAGATAACCAATAAAATTGGTTTCACAGACCTTACCTCGTGTTTCCAACTTGAAACACATACCATACCTGCTCCATGTACTCACTAGGGCTAAGGTCAAGAACACCCAAGTAGAAGCAAATAATCACAGTGACAGTCAAGAGCAAATAAAACATGCGATGCCGATATACTATAGGATAACACATAGATCTTTTTCGTAAACAAGTTCACACAGAACAACAGATTAACACAAAGTTAATCAACACACGGTCAACACATGTGCAACAAATGCATAAATGACCCCACGAAAAAGATCTCACCATACTTATCCTATCCCATTCCGTGTTACTCCCATCTCGAGAACACATATCTCTACTCATCGCTCCACCATGCTCACTAGACTAATCACTCAACTCATGTCTAACTGGTAAGTCACAATAGATCCTAAGTTCTCGGGATAATCCTTTATCACCACATCACTTCTCCCAAACTACGTGGATAATGGGGCTCCACCTAACAGAAGTGATAGAAGTATCATCTCTCACACTCCACCTGATCAGGGTCTTTTTCTGATAAAGGATTCTAGACATTTGATCAAATCTCCACTCGTGATCCAAATGTCACACTACACATCCCCCCGGTACAAACCACACTGTACCCCTAGGCATCTATACTCCACCTTACCAAAAAACACACACACACACACACACACTTACTGCTAATGCATCACCAACCCACTATGTATGCAAACACATAAACCAAGTACACGAGTCACATTGATTCATGCAATTACATACATCAAACACATTGAAAGCGTAACATACAACATGCAACCGAATCAAGCACTCACACACATGCAGTAACCAGGTTTACTCTCAATAAACCTCACAAAGGTCATCACTTGACCCAATGACAACATTCGCATAATCTCTCATCTCATCTTTCCTTTTATTATCATTTTTAGGACAGTCTATTTCACCATGTCCAAATTCACCACAGTTAAAAACACGTATTATTTTTCGCACTTGCCTTAGACCTATACATGCTATCAATACCAAATAATGACCACAAACAAAGTAATGACATAATTCACATAGAATAGTCAAACAAACTTTCCTAAAGTCACATGCAATTCTAACATTGTAGAAAAATAATGATAACAAATTCATAAAGAATTTATAGCACGTAATTAACAAATAATTTCTAGGTCTAGCAACAGGCAATGATTACCCTTTCACGATAACCCCAAACCTAATGTCACCCCACACGATGACTTCTAATGCAAAAAATAAATTACGTTACACAATAATTTTAAACTGCAATAATAACAAGGAAAGAATACGATACCGAGCGGACCACGTCTGAAGGTCCGTAAATATCGAGAGTTGCGAATTCACCACTTTATGATCGTCGCCATTTGTCCTAAAGTCTCTAGCAACAGCAGCAACATGAAATGACACCCGACACCCGGATGTCAAAGGGCAAAATCGTCAAACTTTCACCGTATTACCCGAAACTGAAATTCGACAACACCGGAGGGTCCGTCTCGTCGTCGGGGAAAATCTGTCTTTTGGAGTCATCGTCGAATTCCGGCCGACGCGCCGCCCACGCTCTCGCCAGAGTTGACTCGCCGGTGCCGCCGCCAGAAATTTTTTTGTTTGTCATCCTGGATCGCCTTCACCTGCACAGTCCAACGGTGGTCTCCGTTTCTCCATCCGATCATTGGTTTGGCCGGAAAACGCAAAAATAGATCCGGCGAGATTTTTTCAAAACTGGACAGATTTCTGCTTCAATTTCCAGGTCCGATTCAGCACTCTCCAGCCCGTTTTTCACCCAAAAAATCACAGATTTCTCAACCAACCAAGCTTTAATACCATTTGTAGGAATTAATCCTCGAGAAATCTTTGATTCGGGCTAAAAAATCAACCAAATGAACACCACACGACCCAACTCGACCAAAAACTTCCTACACCCGGTTGCCACAAGTTTATCCCTTCTTTTACTCAACAAAGAACACAAAGGGGTAGTGATTTGTAGCCACAAAGGCAGGGAAAAGAGACACCACAAAGGAGGCAAGGAAGACACCAATACACAAAGTATAACCATCGATTTTTGGCACCAAAGCTGCCGATTTTCTCTCTCTCTAAGGCTGCCGATTTTCTCCACAAAGGGGCAGCTGTTTTCCCCTTTCAAAACCCCCACAAATCACACATAAAATGCCAATATATAGTTTAGGTTATACCACTCAATTGGGCTAACTAATAAGGTAATAGGGCCTAACATAAATAGGCCAAACACACTAATTCACCCAATAACCTAAAACAAACTCGGGCCCCCAAAGTGTAGGTTGTATTCAAGTCGAGCCAAGTCTATGGTGTCGACAAATTATCCAACATCTATTTTTCATCATCGCCCGGATTATTGGGTATCAAAAAATGCATGCGACCAAAGTCCCACATCGGATAAAAATGGGGAGGATCATGGGTTTATAAGTGTGGAAATATATCTCCATTGGTATGAGGCCTTTTGGGTAAGTCCAAAAGCAAAGCCATGAGAACCTAGGCCCAAAGTGGACAATATCATACCAATGTGGAGATATGTGTGAGCCCATACTTATAACAAGTGGGATATGTGGTGTTACATATTCCTAACAGTTTTTTTTTTATTTCGTTTTTCCGACTTCTTTTCAACTAGACATAACAAAAGTTATATGCACTCTTGGATCATATGATATATTTTGGATTATTGGACAATATGACATATTTTCCAACTAATGACCAGCCCACTTTCTCCTTACTCAAAGGGATTATTTGGATTTTATTAAAAGATTAAGAGACTTAAACGTGCTTTTAAAAGTGGAATCACATCTTTAAGGTAGCTGAGAAGGTAGCCTTAGAATAAAAAAGAAGCTCTATGATATCCTTAAAACTACAGAAGCCAGGGCAAACACTAACAAGGCGAGTTAAATGTCATATAAACTGAACTTGCATCTCCATCACATTCTACTCACTAACTTTAAAATACTTTCAAGTGGTCATTGATCTTTAACACATTGTACTTCATCAGTCACACCATTTTTTGTTAGTCAATAAACTTTAAAATTATTTCAAGTGGTCACTAAAATTTAACATTTTGTATTTCAAGTGGTCACTAAAATTTAACTTTTAAAACGTGCTTTTAAAAGTGGAATCACATCTTTAAGGTAGCTGAGAAGGTAGCCTTAGAATAAAAAAGAAGCTCTATGATATCCTTAAAACTACAGAAGCCAGGGCAAACACTAACAAGGCGAGTTAAATGTCATATAAACTGAACTTGCATCTCCGTCACATTCTACTCACTAACTTTAAAATACTTTCAAGTGGTCATTGATCTTTAACACATTGCACTTCATCAGTCACACCATTTTTTGTTAGTCAATAAACTTTAAAATTATTTCAAGTGGTCACTAAAATTTAACATTTTGTATTTCTTCACACATTAAGCATGTTTCATTAGTCACTGAACTTATACTTGTGCCACATTTTACTCACTGAACTTTAAAATGCTTTTTAGTGGTCATTGAACTTTACTCACTAAATTCGACTATTCAAAATTGAAAATTTTGAAGTATAAAATATCATATGCGAAGATGACGCCTTCTTTCCACTTGAATTTTCTTGTGACAACTCAAAAAATATATTTTGTTAGTTTTAAATAATAGTGACTCTAAATTGAAAATTTCACTGCCTGTTTCAGATGTAATTTTTTGTCTTCTAGATTTGGGTCTATAATCCCAATCGCAATAACAAAAATATTCTATGTATTTAATTTTCTCAACATAAAGAAATATTATGATCTAAATTAAGATTTATGTCAAATTGAAGCTAACATTCTTCTTTCCCCTTGAACATAGCTTTTGACAACTAGAAAATTATATCTCCTTGACCAATATAAATATTCTCTACTTAGATTGAGAGTCTCACTCTCTAGTTGATATTTATTTTATTTTACTTTCTTGATCTAGGTCGAATTTCATAGAAAAACAACTTTACTCGGAAGCAGTATGAAGTTTAGTTACCACTTAGAAGCATTTTAAAGTTGAGCATGACGAATGTATAAGTTCAGTGACTAATAAAATATGGTGAGTGAGTGATGGAGTACAATATGTTAAAGTTCAGTGACCACTTGCAAGTATTTTAAAATTCAGTGACTTATGAAATTTGGCAAGTGAATGATGGAGTGGAACGTGTTAAATTCAGTGACCACTCGTAAGTATTTTAAAATTCAATGACTTATGAAATTTGGCGAGTGAGTGACGGAGTGGAACGTGTTAATTTCAGTGACTACTCGAAAGTATTTTAAAGTTTAGTAAGTAAAGCTTGATGGGGGTATAAATTTAGTGATTAATGAAACATCTAACTCCTAACTAGGCATACGCACTGTTGAATCAGTTGTTCACGAAGGAAGGGGAATATTTAAAGCAAAAATCAGGAGCGAAACGGGTGATCAGTGAAAGGGATAGAAACTCAATTTTCTACCATGCCGTGGTTAATTAGAAAGAAATGGAGCTAATCGAAGTTCTTACGACTAAAAAGTGAGATGGCAACGTGTTACATTACATCACAGAACCAACTTTAATGGAATTTTTGTAATGAAATTTGGCAAATATGTAGCGCTTGAATACTATTTTATATAAATATATTTTAGCCCATGTTTGATTTTCCATTATTTTCAAAATACATTTTTTTCTCTTTTCTTTTCAACCACACATTCTTCAATAAAATAATATTAATCGCAAACCCAATATTTTTCTTTATTTTTTAACCACACATTCTCCATTAACCTGCCATTTCAAAATACAATCTTGAATAAAAAAGGACTCAAACAGGCTTTTAATTCTCTTAGAGCATCTCCAAGAGGTTCTCTATTTTTAAAAAGCATATTTTACAATTTAAAGAGTATTTATAAATTTAAATAGCAAAATTTTTAAAATGCTCCAACAACTTCTTTATTTTTAACATTTAATTTTACCATTCTCAATATATATTTATTATTTTTTTTTCATTATTTTATTTTTACCATCTTCCCTCCAATAATTATATCATTTTTCAAGTATATTTATTTAATTAAGTCAATAAAATGTGCATTGAAAGTTGGAATATTTGAAGCATTAAATTATATAAAGGTGGATTTGGCTCTCCAAACACTCTCTATTTTAAAATGTTAAATTGAAGAGTCTCTTGGAGTAAAATTTTAAAAATTTACTCTTTAAAATAGAGAGCATTTCACTTTAAAGAGCATCTTGGAGATGCTCTTAAGGGTGATAGTTATTGCGAGGTTTTCTAATTGTCATTGTATATTAGACAATTATTATAATATTGGGAGGTGGATGTAAACAACTACAAACGTTCCAACCGAGATAATGCCAGTAGGACAGTCCATTTCACTCCTAGACCGTGAATAGATTAAAGAAACGGTATTTTTGAAGAGATCATAATAAATAACTAATTAAATAGACCCCTAACGTGATCCAAATAGACCTACGTAGAGGTTAAGGCTCCATAAGAGACTCAAGAACCTGATAATGATAATGAAAATAAAGAGATCTCGATAAAATTATGTGATTAGGGGAAATAGAAGGAATCAGAAAGATATTTGAACATAAATTTGTAAAATTAGATTACCCAGAGAAATTAAAAAAAAAAAAAAAATCTCTAGAGAAATTAAAAAAAAAGAAAAAGGAAAAAAAAGAAAAAGGGTTTGAACATAATTTTGTAAAATTTGATTCATAAAGATGCAAATGGAAAATTCCCGAAGGATTAATAATACAGTAAGCAAATGATTTGTCCCAAAAACAAGTTGTCAATCAAATTGCAAAAATTATCCGAGCAATTTTCATATAATTGCCTTAGCAGAAATTTAGTGACATTAAGTAAAGCAAATGTGCTACTAGTACATCAGGGGCCACCGAATGGTGTCCATGATGGACACATGGGGGGGGGGGGGGGGGGGGGGGCCTGCAATGTGTACTACAAGAATATTTCTTAAGTAAAATTTTATCATCGTGTAGGAACTCTTGAAGTGTATGACAAAATTGCAAGTTATTTAAAAATGAATTTTGAGATATTGATGAAATAGAATATTGAAAGGTACTATCATGAGAGAGAATAAATACATATTACTCTTTTTTCATTGACAATGTTTTATTTATTGAGTTTTCTTGGCTAGATTCATGAGTAAACTTTCTTAACATACTCAAAATAATAATGTATTTTTTCTCCACTAGAATTTTTTCATAGAGTTTTTACTAATAATTATTTAACGAGGCATATTCTTTGTTCAATGAATGTCCATAACCTATAGCACAATTACCGTCAACTTAACTTTAGGGTCCGTTTGATTATAATAGTATAATTTAGGTGGAAAAAAAATGAATTGTAAGAAATTGAATTGCCTAGAAATTGTTTTATTGAGAATTGTCAATTTAATTATGTTTGATTGATATAATTTTCTATCTGAAAAATGTTGAAATTTTCTATCTTTTGGTGTACGATTGATTTTTTTTTCATGAAAATTGTCAATTAAAGGGATATAATTTGTTACAATTGGGGAAAAAATTTGTTTCAATTGTCAAAAAAGAAGAAGAGGAAAATCGAATACCATTTGTTTAGCTTTGTTTTCCATGAAAATTGTCAATAAAAGTGATAGATTTTTTACAATTGAGAATATAATTTGTTTCAAATCAATTGCAAAAAAAAAAAAAAAAAAACGAAAAATCATCAAAATGGTGGGAAAACCAATTCATCAAAAAGGTAGAAAAGGGTTCACGTGGGGGGGGGGGGGGGGGGAGGGGGTTGGGTGGAAAATCAAAAGTTGAAATTTTGGTCAATCCAACTTCCATGGAAAATTTAGGCCTATCAAACAGGCCCTTATGATTTTAGTTTCGCATTTCAACGATTATAAAAGAGACTACTTAAGATCAACGACAAGATCTGTTTTAAATATAACTACATCATCATCTGACTAAATTCAACGAGAGAGAAATATGCTAATATCCTACATGAATATGGTGGAATTGAGCACATTGGCGTAGAGATATCAATGACTCGATACAATGATTTTTATTAATAGAAATTAGGACCCATGGCTATACATTTTTTTCCTTCATTCAAGTTTTCTCTTGTTGAATTTTACTAACAATGTTTTAACCAAACAATATTTTATTACTTCAAATTTCTTTATAATTGTACTTTTTCCTTTGTTTGATATTTTATTGTTGCGTTTCTACTATCGCAAGTGCACGATGTTGAACAAGTAGTATAATGGACCTTGGAGTTCGGATTATTTTTTCCACGAGAACTATACTTAATCTACTATCTTTCTAACTACTATTTGGCAAAGCAAACAAAGATTTGTATGATTTGATTTTTACTTTAATGTCTAACAATATGCAAATGCACACAAAGATTGGTTTATAGATTAAATATCGAACACATATTAGGGCATAATAATTTCACTTATTGATCATCTTTACATCTTAAATCAAGATTCATATCTAATGTCGTGCTCGGTCGAATTATCCTATTATATTCAATTTACTCCTCTCGAGTTCTCATTGGGCCTATTTAACTAATTCAATTACATATCTCTATGCGAATCAAATTTCAGTTAAACGAAATCTTGGTTCTAGGAATTCACTTATGACTACAATAATCAATTTATGTGTCTCTACACATTATACCAATTTACTAGATTTTACTATATGGTCTAAATCCTAAACTCGCCTTTCGATTCGTTAAGGATTCACAAAATCATCAAATTAGTGATAAAGTAATTCAATACATTAAACTCATAGTAAAATCAATACATGAAAGAATAAAGAACAAGAATCTTAATTAAAAGACAAAAGATCTCAATTAGGTTACATTATCTGCCTTAACAAGAAATTTAGCCACTCATAATGAAAGAGGAAAAACAAGATATTGTCATTGAATACATCACCGGATTTGTAGTATAGATGTGGAAGAAAACAATCAATCTTGCACCAAAATCTTCTTCATCTTCCAATCAATGCTTAAAACGGTGAATTGCCGGTTGTTTTCCTCCCTTGAATTGTTCTTTTGAATCTAAAAATGTGTTACTTGCCTCTCAATGTGTGCCCCCAAAAAAATGTCAGAAAATTGTATTTATAGTTACCTCCTTGTGTATGTCAAAACTAGGGTTTTTATAGACTTCAAAACTAATTGATATCAACTGGTGGCGTCGCGACGCTCGGGATACAGCACCGCAGCATCGCATTTTATTTCCTTGTGGCACTGCAATGCCGGGAATGTGGCACTGCAGTGCCACAACTCTACCTCTGCTTTCTGTGGCGCCTTGGTGCCACTATTTCGGAACTAGGGTTCCACTTGTCCAATCCATATTGTGCTTTGCTTCTTTTGCCATTTTGTCCACAATTTCTTCTCGGTCCATGCCAATAGCTTTATTTGACGATTTTTTTTTGCTCTTTCACTATCTTAAAATCCTATAAAACAACACTAATAAACACATTAAAAACGTTCAATACTCGCAAAATCTAGCTTACAATCAAGTTAGAAATGACATAAACTCGTGAGTGAAACACACTCATCAAATACCCTCAAACTTAATAGTTTGCTACTCCTCGAGCAAACACAAGAAGAAGAAAAATAACTAAGGACACAAACAGTGATTCAGTCAGATAGCTCGCCTTTTGGCTAAGCATTTAGAACATTATATCACATTCATGAACGGTTTCAAGATCACAATGCAGAAGTTAACCATCCACTTCTTCCACACAAAATAGTTGTGTGTGTGAGAAGAATCAAGTGTAATGTTGTACATTCACAAGTTGGTTCACTTCCCATCCCTTAGTGGTCAATTATTTCATTTTTTCGATCATAAGATTCACATACGCTTAAACTTGTTTTATTCTATTCTCTCACCATGGTGTAATTCTAAAGTTTAATCTAACTTATCCAATGCCTACGGTAGATTCCTTAGTGGATTCAACTGCCGAACATGTAATGATTCTTTTATGGACGGATATTCAGGATATAACTAAATTTACATAGTTGAAGAAGATGTACATAAAACTGTTTTTAGGTGCACTGGGGCTTTATGATGCTTTGAATGGGTAGTCATGCCTTTCGGCCTAAAAAATGCAGGGGCGACTTACCAAAGGGCAATGAATTTAATTTTCCACGACATGATAGGCAACTTCGTGGAAGTATATGTAGATGACGTAGTGGTCAAATCTATTAAAGAGGAAGACCATTTTGAACAACTAAGACGCTCACTTGAGCGAATAAGGCAATACAAGCTAAAATTGAATCTTTTGAAATGTGCATTTGGTGTTAATGCAGGGAATTTTCTTGGTTTTTTAGTGCACGAAAGGGGAATTGAACTTGATAAAAATAAAGCAAAGGCCATTCTAGAGGCCATACCACCTGGTAATAAGAAAGAGTTGTAAAGGTTTTTAGGCCAGATAAACTTTTTGAGACGTTTTATCTCTAATTGTGCAGGGTGAACGAAAGCTTTTTTGCCTCTTTTAAAGCTGAAAAGTCAGGACGAATTCGTCTGAAAAAAAGAACATCAAAAGGCTTTTGATAGCTTGAAGACATATCTGTCTACCCCACCAGTGTTAGTGTCACCCGTCCAAGGACGGCCAATGAAAGTATACATATCGGTTGAACAGGAATCGATAGCCGGAATGATCGCGCAAGAAAACCAATTTGGTGAAGAAATGGTGATTTACTATTTGAGTAGACAGTTAACGAAATGTGAATGTAATTATTCTGCTATTGAAAAGTTGTGCCTTACTTTATATTTCACATGTACAAAACTAAGGGCTTATTTGCGGCCTGCAACTGTCTATTTGGTTTCTAAAGTAAATTTAGTTAAATATATGTTTTCTCATCCTATTTTGCATCAAAGAATAGGCCTTTGGACTTTGGCATTATCAGAATTTGAAATACAATATGTACCCCAAAAGGTAGTTAAAAATCAAGCATTGACTAACTTTTTGGCTGATCATCCATGCATTGACATGCCTAAAGAAATTGAATTGGAAGTGATCTATTTGAATTAAAATCTTGGGTTTTATACTTCGACGGATCAAAAACTTTTGAAGGTGCAGGGGTAGGAATAGTTTTAATAAATCCTTTAGGGGTTCATTATAAATATGCATTCACTCTGAATAGAATGTGTACCAATAATCAAGCTGATTATGAAGCATTGATCGTAGGCTTAGAGCTTTTAGTAGAGTTGGGAATTAAGAATGTAAGTATCAAGAGCGATTCCCAATTAGTGATTTACCAATTGATTGGTGATTTTAAATGTCAAAGTGATTCATTCTTAGGTCAATATGAAATCGCCCAAAAATTATTGGAAGAATTTGATCAAATGGAGTATCAATACGTTAACCGGACGTATAACGACTTAGCAAACGAATTAGCCCAAATGGCCTCGGGCTATTTAAAGGTACTAAATTTGGAATCCATTTGTGAATATGGAGTAATATTGCCCGCAGTACAACGGAGGGCGAGGAAGATTGATGTCCATTGCATACAAAATGGAGATGCAATAGATTGGAGGACAGAAATTAAAAGTTTCTTGAAAGAACTGACAAATGGGGTGATAGGAAATTGAAGTTATGCTCATTAAATTACATACTGATAGATGGGGAGCTATTCAAGAAACGCTCAAATGGTGTGATGAGATCCCAGTTGGGGGAATCGCATAGAACTCGTGGAATTATTTCGAAAATACTAGAAAAGCCCAAATTCAGGGTGTAGACGATAGGATCTCGACCCGGAGATTATTGAACTAAGCAACCAAGCAAGAATGGAGCTTGAAAAACCTCTTGATCACAAAACCAACGAACCTCGATTTGCAAACACCACAAATGTTGCCTAATCCTTTGATAAGTTCTAGGTTTTGGACTTGAACCCAACGAGGTAAACCAAACAACCCAACGATAACGAAGATGCTTTGAACCCTTTGATTACACAATGAAGAACCCATGATCCGATGTTTGAACGCTCCAAATATAATTAAATATTTGATAAGTTCGATTTGTCCTTAAAAAACAAAGAGAAAAGAAAAACTTTAATTTAATTCATAATCAAAAGTTAATGTTTACAATGAAATAAAAACCTATTTATATTAAAACAATAAATCCTAAGAAATATGAAAAATACCAAATCAAATAGTCCTAAAATAACAAACTTGCCAGAAATAAGAATCCTAGTAAAAAAAGAATAAAATCGCCCAAAAATAGGTCATACCGGACGACCCTTCCGGACGTCCGGTAAGTGTGTCCGGATGCACAGAGATTTCTACCGGACGTCCGATAAGAAGCGTCCGGTAGGGCAGTTGCTCGTCCGGTTGAGCAGAAAAGTCTTCGATCAGCTTTATCACGTGGATCCAAGTTTTTTTGATCTTCGACCCAAACATGAAACTTGTTCATTGACATGTTGTCTTCTACCCCATGTGCCCCCTTTCTCGAGCATGCATTTGTATGGCTTTGTGCGACGTCATTAACTACGTTACAGGCCCTAAACACCTTCAAACGAACCCTCAACTTCTTCTCAATGAACATTGCACTTTTGATCGTCCGGGGCTTATCCTGGATCATATCATGGTGTGTTATTGAAATGTGTGAGTTCGCAAGAAGCCAAGACGATCATGACTAAAGTATATGAAGGAATATGTTGGGCCCATTAGACTAACCAGAGAATGAGATGGTTAATTATTAGAAGTGGATACTTTTGGCCCAAAATGGGAGAATCGTGCGTTCAGTACGCAAAAAGTTGTTTGGCATGCCAGAAGCATGATCCAATACAAAGAGCGCCAGCAAGAGAAATGACACCCATTATCCAAAATTGACCGTTTAAAGGCTGGGCGATAGTCTGATAGGGAAGATTTATCCCCCGTCATTCAAGCAACATACGTTTATAATAGTTGCGACGAATTTCTTTACTAAATGGGTAGAAGCAATACCTTTAAAGGAGATTTCTCAGAAAAATATTATAGACTTTATTCGTGATCACATTATTTATAAATTTGGAATACCATAAACTCTAATGATGGATCACGGAACTTCTTTGAATGGAGATCAAGTGAAGGAATTCTTGGGCGAGTTTGGAGTTAAGCTAGTAAATTCCACACCTTATTACGCTCAATCTAATGAACAAACAGAATCTTCTAATAAGATTCTAAAGAATATCATAAGAAAAATGATAAGCGAAAATGCCAGAAATTGGCATGAATGTTTAAATAAGGCTTTATGGGCTTACAGGGTATCACCACATTCGAGTACTAAAGTAACTCCTTTTCAACTTACCTATGGGCAATAGGCTGTGTTACCTATGGAAATCAACGTGCAGTCAATCAGAGTAAGCTTCCAAAATAATTTATGTGACGACGAATATGCATAATCATTAGCCCAAAGTTTATTAGAATTAGACGATTTAAAGTTGGAAGTCCTAGATAGATTGCAGGTTCAAAAAGGAAAAATGGCTAAGTTCTATAACAAAAAAGTTATAGCCAAATCTTTTAGCTTGGAAGATTTAGTTTGGAAGACAATACTCCCTTTGAATAGTAAAGATCCAAAGTATGGTAAATGGTCACCCAATTGGGAAGGACCATATAAAGTAAATAGTGCATTGCCAAATGGAGCTTACCATTTAGAGGATTTGGATGACACGAAGCACGTGAGATTCATTAATGGAAAATATCTAAAAAAGTATGTTCCTTCCATATGGGAAAGTGAACAGATAGCAGGAAATTCTATGCAATAGAAAGTCAATGTGCTGGACATATTATGTCATTAGAATAAGGAAAACGAGTTGGATGATCGCGTTCAAATAAAATCCTTCATTATTTCTTACAAACCAAAAGCAAATTACAAGCGTTTTATGAGCCGCAGTTGGAAGCAGACTGTCACTGTTCTTCCATCAACTACTATGGAAAAAGGTAAATTGGTCTCCATTGCCTTCCTAAGTGCATCGCTGCAATGGTAGGCAAATGGTTGAAAAAGCACTCTCAACAAGCAAATGGTGTACATCCAGAAATCCCTCTAGAGATCATAAATGGAAGGGGTGCTGAGAAGACCTTCATTGACCAAGAAGTATTTCCTATATCTCCCATACAGAAGAAAGCATCAACACAGTTGGTGAAATTGGAGAAGGTCGATCATTTGAATGCCAGGCAATGGTAACAGATTGACTCTATGAGAAATGAGGATTAAGATGGCGAATGTGTAACAAATACGCGATTTCATAGAGGCGTGAAGGCGAAAAGATGGAATGTGAACGGCCAAGTCTCGGAGAAGAAAAGTCGGAATACTAAGAGTTTCATTCCGTGTAAAGATTCCACAAGGGGAACGTGCATGAATGTGACACAAGGTTAGTAATTAGATTTTTTGGGGTATCGAGGAATTAAAAGAAATGTAAATTATGTTGTTTCAGGATCCATGCAAAAGCTATCTTACAAGTGAATAAAATGATCATTCCATTGATATAATTGGTTGTCATTACATTTTTAGTCAACGATGGCTACTATCACAAAATTCAAAAGAACAAAATATGAGACGAAATCGTCCTATTAAAAACACTAATGTCTAAGTTACAACCTGCCCAAAAGAGAGTGCATTTGCTTCCTCAGTTTTTCCCATTCCTCGCGCTGTTCAAGGGCAGCAGTGGATAGCTCGGTCACAAACTCCTCATCAACTTCCAGTTATGTGTAACACTCAACCAAAGATTTGCCTCGCTCAACTTCTTGGGAAGCAATACGCTTCTTGGCAGCCAATCTGACCTTGCAGTTGTCTATCCTGGCTTGAAGTTCCTTCATCTCTGTAGCCAGACTCATCATCAGAGAATCTTCAACCATAATCTCAGAGGAAATTTCTTTGAGACTGCTTTTAGCCTTCTCCATCTCTTGAAGCAAAGACTCTTTTTCACTTACAGCGTGAAGATACTGAGTCTTCTTTGCTTTTAACTTCACGTTTTTGGCCAGCAAAGAGCTTATCTCCGAGTGAATAATCTTCAACGTCAGTTTAACATCGGACGAGATTTTGAGCGAAGGAAGCTCGAGTGCTTGAGCCATTTTTGAACTTAAGAGCTCAAACTTATCTCTTTGGCTAGAAGCACTGGCGTGGCTGATATTCATGTCCATGAAGGAAACATATTCAAACACTGACTGTTTGAGGATATTCATGTGTTTCCTCTGAGAATGCAGCAAATGAAGTAGAAGGATGACGAACTCAAGAGGAACGAGAAGCAACGTTTGCCCTTGCTTGTTTCCAAGAAGTAAATAAATCCTGGATTGAGCGTAAAATGGCGTAAGCACCCTATACAGAAAAATGAAAGCATTTAGCATTTTCATTACAGTGAACAAAGTGAAGATAAACAAATAAAACAAAAACTACTTCATCAGCGGCTTTGGGAAATTGGGGCACATCACTGGTGGATCCAGCCACTTGCTGGGATTTTCCTTTATCTAAATGTGCAGGCCTTTCCTCAACGGGCAGATCCACAGGTACCTCTGCAGGAATCAAGGGGTGATGGGTTAAAAGCAGTAACACAAACAAGGAGAAAGGCCATAAAATATGTATTACCTTCCGGTTCAATAGAGAGGTCAGAGCCCGATGGACGTTCTCCAATTGGCCGTGTGGGTTTCTCCTTAGGTAAAGCCCCCTCACCAGATGATTTAGGCAAAGAAGCTTCAGTGGGAGGCGATGAAACAAGAACCGAAAGAGGCGAAGTCTTTAGAGGAAAAACTGAGCTTTTCTGAAAAATTCAGGTAAGACATTAACATATAATGGATCTTCCACAAACAAACAAAGCGAGTAAAACAGATTTAAATACCTTTTTCCTGACGATGAGAGGGACATCATCATCATCAGGCAAAACTAGTGAAGCTGAAGCTGGCCATTTACGGCTTGGAATACCTTTAGTTGTTCCAGTAGGAGTAGGCGGGGACTTCGAGGGAAAAATAGGATTCCTGACCGATATAAGAATGGTAGGAATAGGAGAAATGGAAGAAGCCCTTGGTCTCTCCAGCAAATGGAAAGCGTCGTTAGCATCAGTTGCAAACAACCTATGTTTCACAAACGGCCAAAATTGTTCGAATATAGGAGTGACAGAAGTAGGATGAAAAGGTGCTAAGGAGAAGCCATTTGTCAAAAGAGTGTTACGAGCATCAATGGCCTGCGCCTCTGCTTTATTGATGGTGTGAAAACACTCTGTCAAACTCTTGGAGAAACAAGGAAGAACAGGCCATGTTTGGCTAAAACCAAGCTGGCGGGCAAAAAATTGGGGGGGCATATATCTCAATCCCTGCCTTGGCGTTTGTTCCAGTCAAAAAGTCATGGAACAACTCTTTCCCAATTAAATATTGAGCCCAAATAGGCATAACGACGCTCACATCATTCAGAGTAGGTGGAGGTTGCACAAAAATTGGGATTTGATGAACAGAGAAAGGAAAAAATGAAGGGATAGAATTTAACGTATAAAAGAATGTGAAAACGTCCATATTAGACATTCTAATAGGGCTTAATTGGTTGGCGACCAGCCCGTAACAACTGGCCGATCTAGGGGGAATGGATGAAGCACCAAGCTGTAGAAAATATGCTCTCAACCACAATTGAGCGAGCCAAAGCGGCCCACTGCCAGTGGGAGAGGCACCATTCCTTAATTGGAATTAAAGGGAAGCCATGCCTCTATAGAAGGCAGCCAGGAATAACGAACAAAGATTTAGAGGCCTACCACTCGCTAATTCATACGCTAGGGATAGGTAAGTCATAGAAGGTTTAAGGTTGGGTACACAAAAAACATATTTACAAAGCCAAACTTGAAGGAGGACAACACGGTCAGCATGTGTAAGTTCGGCGCTAGAATGATTATAAAGCTCTTGCATGCCCGAATAAGAGTCAGTATACCTCTTGTCAAATTTTGGGGCAGCAGCAGTGACTAAAATGTTAGGAGAAATGGTGTCGCCCAGGGGCGGAAGATTAACCAAGGCTCCAACATCCCTTAGAGTGATGGACATGGGCCTAATGGAAAGATAAAGGTGTTGCACTCAGAGGACCAAAAACTCAAAACAATGGAGAAAAGCACAGGATCATATATTAGGGGATAGAGAGCGATTTCTAACAAATCAAAAATCCTAGCACGATCGAAAATTGCCTTGGTGGGGCCGTGGTTTGTCATGCGTGCATGCCAAAGACGGAAAGTAGTATCAGTTTTAGGCCAAGTGCGAATACATTTCTCACGGATTTGCTTCAACGAGAAAGGGTTTAGAAAAGGAGGATCTTGAGTGCAAGGGAAGAGCTGGCCCACCGCTACTTGCCCAATAGAATCAGCGTCGTTAAAGGATGGGCCCAAGTAGAACTCGTGGAGATCAGGGTTGGCTGGTGAAAGGAAAGCTGAGTTGATATACGGCCGGGTGAGAAGCTTTTGAAAGTACTCAAAGCTAAAAGAGTTATCCGAAGAACCTGTTGAAGTCGCCATTTACTCGAGAGTTTTTGAGAGCGAAAGTGTTTGAATAAGGGAGCAAGAAGATGAACAGTAATCTTTATAGATGAACGTGACGATGCTAACGTGGGTATAGTGGCACGATAAAGTGGCGTGTCTTTTGGTTTATTAGAGTTGTGTGATGTTACACTTTTTGGGATGAAAAGGGCCATCCCCAAATAGAATGATGATTGAAGTGCTCCGTCTTTTTTGGGATTTCGAGCATCACGGGAGAATACGAAAGATGAATATGGTGTAAGATTACTAATTGTTAATTTCGCCATATTGGGGGGTAATTGTTGACACACAAAAAGAAGCCCAATTAAATGGTCCAAAGAATGAAACCCGATTTGAAGGATAGGACGAAGCTCAATTGAATGGTCCAAAGAATGAAGCTCAGTTCAAAGGAAGAATGAAACTCGGCTCGAAGGATAGACCCAAATGAGACTACTCAAGAAGGAGTTATGTAGCAGTGACCCATAATCGCTCAACTCTGCGAGACGTCGCTCAACCTCGTGACACGCCCAAGATCTGGGAGAACATGGTGTCTTATCGATATTTGGGGCGACGGTTATTAAAACAATTAATGGGCAGTCTTATCACCTTCCACAATCCGAGAATCTCGGTCGCAAGCAGTTACATAATGGGGATAATGGCAGCAGTTAAAAACGGTAGTTTTTGGACAAATCATCCATTATGGAGAAGGTGAGTGGTTACATGATGACAAACAGTTTCCAAACGGTTCTACAAGAGAAACTATTTAAGGAGTATAAAAGAGAAAAAAGAACATAGAAGCAGGGAACGAATCAATCACTCTCAAACAAAGAATTATGTAATTTCATTTCTTTAAGTTTTTCTTGTCAACTTTCAATTACTTTATGCGCTTGTGCCCCTTGGAGGCATTTTGTTTCTTGTAAATTGCAATCTCCACAAATAAAGCACCCCTCATTGGAATTTTGTGTCAAGAGGTCGTTGTTCTTTACACAATCGTCTAAACCTTCTTTTAATTGTTAGCGATTCCACGCGAAACAGGTTGAAAAGAAGAGAGAGAAAAATGCAATTTGGAAAAAATGGCTACCAAACAGGGGCTTAAAAGTAGGCCTGGGCACGGTCCGGTTAGAGAACCGAACCGAACCGAATCGAAAATTTTCGGGTAGTGAGTAAACGGAACCGTCGGGTCCAAATATAATTTTGGAACCGTTCGGGTTCGGTTCGGTTCGGTTCCATACTATAATTAATTTTTTTAACATTTATAACAACACTACAGTCTGACATGTTTAATCTTGGCTTTTACAAATTAACGTATTCCAATTTAATAACATATAAATAACAAGTTGTCCAATAAAATTAATTTACCAATGTATACAAATAACAAAAAGTAGATAGTAAATTAGTAATACTAAAATATCGGTGATCCATATAAATTAGAAGTCATAAGCTCGTAGAGATAAAATATTTTAAAATATTGCTAATACAGTAGTACGTACCAACTAATTGATTTAACCATCAATTGCTTGACTTGTCATATTAGATACTAAAAAACTCTAAAAGAAAAATTGAAAAATCACAATTAACTAACATAAATAAACTAAAAATTGTTGAACTAATAAGATTTAATAAGAAAAAATATAATATATATTTTATTACCTGTCTCAATGCTCTCATAGAACTCAATATCTTCAATGAAAACTCTATCTTAGCTAATTTATTTTGAAAAAAATAAAATAATTTAATCTTTCTCATATATAAAAATTTTAAAATTTTAAAAAATTCGGTTCTTCGGTTCTAGGTCGAGAACCGAGAACCGACCCGAACTCATCGGTTCTCGATTCAGATACCCGTTCGGGTATTTCAGTTACGAAGAACCGCTCGATTCGGTTCGGTTCGGGTCTGGTTCGGTTCAGTTCGGTTTGGGAGATATGCCCAACCTTACTTAAAAGTACTATTCGAAATTCTCTTCTTCTTCTTTGTGGTGGTGGTGGTGGTGGTGGTGGTGGGGGGGGGGGGGGGGGTTTGTTTGGCCTAATTTTCCCTTAAATAATTTCTTAAAAATTAATAGGCCGTTGTCCCACAACTGCATCTAACCTCAATAGGGTGGCCCATGGGCTGGGGTTCTGCTCAGTCGACCAGAAAACTTTGAAAGGCTTGAAATAGTTATTAGGCCGTTTAGATGACTTAGATTAACCTCACTTCACCAAAGACGTACTGATATTCAAAAGAGATTTTTGACAACTAAACCTACTTACCTTTAAAAAACTGCAAAAATACTTAATCTTTCAAATTTTTTTTTTTTTATTTTTAATTTGTAACTATTAAAACTTTTGAGAAACTAACGCGTTACTCATCATTAAAGTTTATTCCGAGAGGGAGAGAGGGGGGGGGGGACTTAATTTTGCTTACGGCAAAAGTGAGATTTTGCTTACTCAAATTTAAAATTGTTGAAGTTAAATTTTATTTCTGTTCAAAAATCTATAGTTTAATCACGTGGCTGTCCATGCAACATTTCACATCAATAGTGATGTGAGACAAAACGGTACATCTCTATTGTTGTGTACAAAAGGGCTCGACCTTCCACCAGCGCTATGAAATTCTTAAATTTGTCCATAAATAAATTCCGCTCGAGGAGTAATAATTTCTTTGTTCCCCACAAGGGTATATAGCTCGCAATCTCAAGCAAAGTCAGTGTGGATTTGTCCACAGTCATGTATATGAGAGAGAGAGAGAGAGAGAGAGAGAGAGAGAGAGAGAGAGAGATTTGATCATATGATCAATATCGTTGAACATATCCAGTGTGTATCACTATTTTGTGCACTGAAGACCCAACAATTTATTGAGCTTGTTGGGGGGAGGGGGAGGTTAAATGAAGAGAAATTTGAAGAAATGACAATAAACAACGGAATAATGCTATATATACGAAGTATGGATCATCTCATGTAATGTGATAGGTGATCATCCCTAGCCTTATCCTTTAATGATCAATCAAATAATGTTTGAATTTGAGACCTACTTAATAATCTTTTCTTTTAATAACACCATATATAGTGATCATCCCTAGTTTGTATGGATAGATTAGCCTAAACAATCTATCTCAACTAAATAAGAGGGAAACAAGAGAATGAAAGAGAACAAATAGTCATTGTTGATCGTTGACAATCACTAATCGTGATAACCCGGTCATTTATTAAAATTTGATTCACAACTAGAATCAATGGCGGGACTAGATGCAATATTAGAACGAGAAGAACTAGGTATGGACTTTCGTTTCAGTTGAAAAAATCGTTACATTATCTGCAAAATGTCTTAATTTATTTTTTAATTAAATTGATTAAAAACACAGTATACACATGGTTTAATTTAACTCAACATCTTCTCCATTAATTTTTTTCACTTATCCCTAATTTCCTAAACCTAAATTCTCAAATCACAAATAAAAACTCATAAATCATAAATATAATCATAACTCATACAATACAACATAAATTATTTATTAAAATTCACAAATCACAATTCTCATTTCTCCGTCACAGAGCAAACAAACAAAAAAAAAAAAAAAAAACAAAAACGAGTTACAGTCGACAGAGACTATAGTCACGATTCGAGAAGGAAAACTGGAAAAGGGCGCTCAGTCTCCACTCACCAGTCAAAGCCGCAGCCCATGGGAGGAGGGAGGTGGAGAACGGTATCGGCGCTGCTTCAGTGCTTCTCCAGTTCTCCTTGTCTATGACTCTGGCTCTGTTACAGTCTCACAGAGGCTGAAGGAAAATGAAAATGGATATATCAATATCTAGTATATTATACATACATGGTTTGGATTTGGGGCTTCCGTCCTTTGGGCCTTTTTTTTTTAAAAGGCCAAGGGAAGAAATTCATAATTAAGGTGTATAGTTTACACCAATTCAAAAATCAGGTATATAGTTTAAAAATTCAAAAATCAGGTTTATATATAATTAATTAAATATATTTATTAATTAAATATAATAAAGTCACAATTATACAATTATTGGTCACAGATTTATAATTAATGTCACATATTATTAAATTAATAAGTCACAGATTATTTCGATAAAAATTTTATAGGTCACAGTTTATTTCGAGGTCACAAATTGTAGGTCACACTTTTTCAATTAGCTGATCACAGAAATTTTTCGGTCACACATTATCAAAATTTTAGGTCACAGTTTATTGCTTGGTCACATATAATTAAATAATTGGTCACACACCCTCAATCCCGTATTCCAGTACATGAATACTTGGTCACACATCGACCAAATAGTTGGTCACACATATCCGTCCCTGCTATCCGTCTCCACCTCCGTCGTCACATCACCACCAACAATAACCACCACCGCCCATGCCAAAACATCCCAAACCATCGTCAAATTCAATAAAACTCTTCCCAACCACCAGATCCACCACCATTGCCGCCACCACAAAATCCCCACCACACAAAACACCATCTAAACCCCCCCAACTGCTAGATCCACTCAAAACTCACAAAACAAACACCTGACAGAAACCAATCACTACATTACCACCATCGACGCCGCCACGTCCACAATCAATCCACATCCTCACCACCACCATCACAAAAACCACCACTCAAATCACCACTGTAACACTCAGATTCGAAGGTATAAAGGTAATCTTTGAACAAATAAAAAAAAACCTCCACTCTCGTTGCCTGTGGAGAGTCACCTCCACCCTAGTTGCCGCCACCAGAGTGAATGGGTAAATCTGGTCGCCTGTGGAGAGTCACCTCCACCTCGTCGTCGCCACCAGATCCACCCCGTCGCCGCCAACAACACAGAACACACCAACAAAAACCAGCCATTGCCACCACCTCCACTCCCGTCGTTGTCAACAACACAGACCACACCAACAAAAAATCAGTCACTGCCACCACCTCCACTCCCGTCGCTGTCATATAGTCTTTAGATCTGATTCACACAAGCAAACCCCCACAGGTGGCGACAAAGGCATGAGAGAGAAACTGAGAGAAAGAGAGAGAATGAAACTGAGCGAGAGAGTGAGAGGATATAAAATGAATGAGTGATTTTAATTTTTAATTGAATACCTGATTTATGCTTAATTAAAGTTTACACCTGATTTTAGAATTGTTATCTTTAAACACCTGCTTTGGTGTAATTTTCCCAAAGGCCAAACCAATTGCCCAAAGCCCCAAACAATGGCAAAACTACAAAAAAATAAATAAATTAGGTCTAAAACCTGAGATTTCTTACTCTTCCACAAACCAAGCAGCGGCTCCGGCAAATCCATCATCCATTATTTTGCAACTGGCCACTGGCGCCTGACGCACCTAGCAGTTTTAAGGTTCCCATAAAGTCCAGCACGCGCTACCGCGCCCCCTTGTCGGGTGTTGGCTCCATCGCTGATTGCAAATGTGTTTGGTAGAGGAAAAAAAATAAAATAAACGAAAAAATAATTGTCTCACCCATTTATTTACTTGCTGAAAGCTTAAAACTTGTTCGGCTGTTCCCATTTGAGCAAACCCTTGTACACTATGTCGATGGCTAGGTCCTCGTACCTACACATTAGGAAATTCGATATTAAGCCTTTGCTTGATCCCCATTTTTATAAAAATTCATTTTTTTCAAAACTCATTTCCAACCATACATTCTTCAATTAGATAATATTACATATAAATCGAAAAAAATTTCTTTACTTTTTAACTACACATTCCCTAAAAAAATCACTATTCAAAAATATATTTTTACCAAATAATTGGGCTCATACAACGAATAAATATATATAATAATAGTTCAATGAACACATTTGTCTAATTGATAAAATAATAATTATCAGTCAAAACTTCAAAGAATAAAACAGCTATCTAAATCAAAAGCCAGGACCGAAAGTCGAACTCGATCTTGGTTCTAAACATAAGCTAGCATCGTTGTTTAGCTTGTGATAAACAATGTTGACATTATTAGCAAGTCGGTGACAAATATTTTTAAAAAGTTAATTCTCAGCCTTTAATTACAAGAACACAATCAATCCTCAAGGAAAAAAATGTGCAGATCTCCCTAAAATGTCACATGGCCTTTGTGAAACAAATTTCAGTTCAAAATTTTAAAATAGGCTCCAACTAGCAAACAATATGTAGTTTTATAAGGTTAGACATGTAGGGATCATTTTAATAATAGATATTTAGACGATCCAGTCAAGCATCTATATTTCTAGCAAACAATTTTCCTGCAGTGCAAACGCACAGCATGGTTTTCCTGAAACGTAACTCCATCAAATTTCAAGCTTTAATATTTGTTCAAACTCGATACTTCACGTTAGACTAAAGCCAATCCGAAGACAAATTATTTAAATGTTATTTTCTATCGATTTACTTATCTATCTCAAGTTTACTTCAAAGTAATTTTTTTTTCAGTTGAGTTCTCAATCTTTTGAGTCTCTAATAATCAATATATTTTCAGTGGACGACCAACGTTCATGTACAGTAGCAAAGCATAAATGGGACCCAAAATTCACTAGGCCTTAAAAGTTGAATATAAAAATGATTTAATAGAAATTCATCTATAGATCCTAAGAATATTACACTTGAAATGTAACACAAGGCAAAATCGTGATGCTTTTGTTATGCCTCATCTAACGAGGCCTCAGAAACCCAACCTATCCTCCTATGTGGCAAGCAAGCCTAGACCTGCAGTCCACGTTGACCCATCAAGAGGTCAACGGCCGAGCCTTGGTCAAGATGTCGAACCTCTTGAAGAATCGAACTCGTTCGCTAAAGCCGACCCATATGGAGAACCGAACCCATATGAGAGCGAGTTTGTAAGGGGTCTAGCATGATATCTTTTGAGCAATCCCAAATAAGTGATTGGCGTGACATATCACTACCATAGTCACTCCATTTAACCAATCAGGTCAAGTCTAAACCTCATGTCTGACTTTTAGGAACAAAATGGTATTAGCATTAAATGTTTATGATTGATTGATGCCTGTGACAAAAAGTCTCAACTGCATAGATGAGACGATGTACACTTTCATCCTATGACCAATATCCATTCCACTCTACTTTAAAACCTCACACATTGTGCCATTTCAAGGTAATACGATTTATCGTCTTAACAAATAACTTTTCAATCTTTACTCTTTACATTGTTCCCCAATGCCGACCCCCTTTTTTTACATTGAAGGCTTGTGTTTAATGTTCCTCCCACACTCAAATATTTATAACTTCAGCTGATTTGATCATTGGAGTGCACGCTCATTTCCATCAGGAGGATGAGGAAATACAAAGCAAAAGAACCCCTTCTCAATGTCGTGCTAGGGATGGGAGCCCTATGGAGAGATATGTAGGTATTGGTACTTCCTCAAATTATCCAACTAAGCAACCCAGGGAGACGCAATTCAATTTTCTCCCTGATTATGAGCAAAGGCCACAGCGATTTGTCAGCATCTTTGATAGGATCTACCCATCACATAGACCTAGAAATAGGTCTTCCCTATAGAATCCAGAGCCAAGGAATAGGCCATAGGTGCCACCGATGTCTAGGCCACACGAGCCCATACAGGGCCATAGTCAGCAAGCCCCTCTGCTCAGAAAATGCGAGAGAGGAGAATGCCCAGAATTTAAGGAATTAAGCAGGTCAGTCTCAACCGACCTTCATCATCTAAATGAAGAAAATATGATTCATATGGGCCCAAAGATCCAGCGATATTCATGACGATGATGACAATTTACCTTTCTCCCAGCCTTTAAGAGACGTCCCGGTCCCAAGCAACTTCGTACCCTTAAAAATCCCGAAATATGAGGAGAAGTGAGACCCAGCAAAGCACCTAAACAATTACAAGACCCATATGAGCTTAAGGAGAGCTTCATCAGTGGTGAAATGCAGAGCTTTTCACTTAAAACTAAGTGGGGTAGCCGAAATTTGGTACAGCAGAATACTCGAAAGGAGCATCCGAAGTTGGCCCTATCTTAAGAATTTTTTTTTGAAGTGTTACGCAGCAAGAATAGAAAGAGAGGCTCTTATCCAATGCCTCCAATATATGAGGCAACTACCAAATGAGATGTTGAAAAGCTTCTTAGCCCGCTTCACAGATGAAATGACTTATTGTGTTCAAGTCATTGATCGGTAGTACCTATTAGCTTTAAGCTGATGGTTCAACATGAACACCCTTTTTTGAAGAGATGTACAAAATGCCAACCCAACCACTTATGATGCAGTATTGGAAATGATAATTCATGAAATAATCAATGATGAATTGATTGACCATCGAAATAGAGTGCATGGGGGCTCCCACTCCCATAAAGACAAAGGGAAAGAAGGCCCACATCTCATTTGGTAAACCACTAGTGAAATCAAGTTGGACATGTAGTGTCCCAGACATCTGGCCAAGCTTTTGCAATAGCCACGCTAAATGTCATACCTACTTTAGTATACGAAGATATGACGCCAACTGCACCACACAATCCTATTATTACAGGGGCAGGGAAAGATGCCAGAGCAATAATCCTAGAAATAGGAAAAAAAATTCCCACAATACAAGGTACTGCACTTCCTTGCTGTAGGGTACTGGGAACACCTGTGTTAAAGGAACTCTGAGCCATTTTCTCTATTCACCACACATGCATAAAGCTCCCTACTAACCATAGAGATGATCAGATGGGATAAAGAGAGTGTTATATCAACTCCTTAAGAAAAGTTGAACCTCAGAGTGTCAATATGTTGTTGGTTGACATTGAAATGCCCGATACACCTTTAGAATGGCAGACCCCTAAACAAGGGAAAGACATTAAAATGACAGATGCCCCTACAGAAAGCAAGATCTCTAAAGAATGGATAGTTCCTATGGAAGAGCTAAAATGCATCATTATCGATCCTCATGATCTCACAAAAATACTATAAATCGAAAAGGATCCGAATCCGAAGGACAAGCAAAAGCTCAAGAATTCCCAACTCAAAAACTTAGATATATTTACTTCAAGGCATGAGGACATGGTAGGGATCAACCCCAAAATCAGCTGCCACCATCTCAACATTGATCTAAAATTTGCCCCCCACAAGAAGAAAATAGGGGCCTTTGATCCTGAAAGGTACAGGGCACTAAAGGAGAAAGTGTGAAACCTAATATCTAATGGATTCATTAGAGAGACCATATACCTAAGGTTGATTTCCAATCTACTCTTAGTGAATAAACATAACGGCAAATGGAGAGTGTGTATAGACTTCCCCAATCTTAATCAGGCATGCCCCAATGATAGTTTTCCACTTCTAATGATAGACCAACTTATTTGCTGAAAATTACACCGTAAGCGCACGGATCGTGAACAAGTAATACAGTGGACTTTTTGAGTCCGAATATCGATCCCACGAGAAGTGTTATCGCAATTACCAGCCTATTTGTGTCAAATTAACGAAAGACACACATTTAAAAACTTGATTTTTTAAAAACTAGAAAAAAACAAAAGACTCGATTTTTGATTTAAAAATTTAAATAATACTTAAAAAGTGGGAGATTTGATTTTAAAAGATGTTGGAATTTATGATTTCGCTTAACCATTATTTCATTAATATCAATCCAATTATGCGCTCATGCAAATTACCAAAATATATAGTTAGACCCGATTTTTCAATTTTAAATTAATATCCTCTTTCGAGCGATATTAATTCTAATTGATTAAATTGTACCACATATTTCTATGTCGATACAAAATTAACCAATTGCATTAAATTGCTGTGAAAATACTCAACGGGTCATCCGAGGTAGGTGTCTATTCTAGGTCCACCTAGACACGCATAGTATACTATGCAAACCCAGGGTATTAATTATTTCGGTCTATGATGTGCAACTATTTTTCAATAATTACACAACTACCTAACCACAACAACTATTGACGTCAAATAAATGCAGTAATCTTAAACATGATAATTAATACACCAATATTTTAATAACAAATGCATTTTTAACAACATATATCAATATTAATGAAAATAAGATTAAGCTACTACATAAATTCCAACACAAACTTGTTTAGTTCATCATTGTAATACAATAACAAAGAGATAAACATATCATTACAAATATGAAGAATTAAATTAAAGGAATACAAAAGTTGAGATAAAACCCTTTTGAACACAAATTGTAATTCCTTCAATGTATTCTTCAAGCTTTCCTTAATGATCTCCTTGCTATATCCCACTTTAGATACCTAAAATAAAACCAAACAAGAACAAAATAAAAATAAAAACTAAAAAAGAAATAAAAGAGGAAAGGAAACGTAGAGGGATTGAGAGAGATTTTGAATTGAGAGGCTTTTTTTGTTTTGGTTTCTCATGTATTTATAGGCTAGATATTAGGATATTTATATAGTTTAATCCCCGTTTTGTGATAAAGCTCAACTGCTCCATGTGGAAAAACTTTTGTAATGGTATAGGGACCAGACCATCTGGAGCGGAGCTTACTAGGGAACAACCAAAGTTGAAAATTGTAAAGAAGAACTTGTTGCCAAACAGAGAACTCAAGCTTGATAATGTTCTGATCGTGCCATCTCTTTGTCTTTTCTTTGTAGAGATGAGCACTTTCATAAGTATCAAGGCGGAGTTCATCAAGTTCATTCAGTTGGAGCAACCTCTTCTCACCGGCCAATTTTTCATCAAAATTCAGAGCTTTGATAGTCCAATAGGCCCGGTGTTCGAGTTCGACTGGTAAATGACATGCTTTTCCAAATAGGAGCCGATATGGAGACATACCAATCGACATTTTAAAACGCAGTCCAATAGGCCCAAATGCATCGTCCAATTTCTTGGACCAGTCTTTTCTTGATGCATTGACTGTCAACTCGAGAATTCTCTTTAACTCTCGATTAGATATTTCAACTTGACCACTTGTTTGGGGATGATAGGGAGTGGCTACACGGTGATTAACTCCATATTTGGTCATAAGTGAGTCGAAGAGGCGATTGCAAAAATATTTACCATCATCACTAATGATGGCTCAGGGGGTGCCATAACGTGAGAAAATGTTTTTCTTTAGAAAGTTTACCACCACCCGAGCATCATTAGTAGGTAAAGCTACCGCTTCTACCCACTTTGACACGTAGTCAACAGCCACCAGTATGTATTGATTTGAAAATGAGGATGGAAATGGCCCCATAAAATAATACCCCAAACATCAAATATCTCCACCTCCAGTAGAGGATTCAACGACATTTCATTTCGATTGGAAATATTACCAGTCCGTTGGCATCTATCACACTTAGATACAAGTGTGTGAGCATCCTTAAATAAGGTGGGTCAATAAAAACCAGATTGAAGGACCTTTGATGCAATATTCACAGCACCAAAGTGACCACCATATGGAGAAGAATGGCATTGTTCAAGTATTTTCTCCATTCTTCTTCCGAAACACATCTCCGGATAATTTGATACGGTCCCCGTTTGAACAACAAAAGATCTTCCCAAAAATAATGCTTCACATCAGCAAAGAACCTCTTCCTTTGTTGATAAGAAAGATCTGGGGGAATGATGTCACTAACAAGAAAATTCACATGGTCTGCATACCATGGTGTATGAGTGACATGTGACAGCTGTACAATTTGCATTAATTGGTCATCGGGAAATACCTCATTGATTTCCCCATCTACCACCTCCTCGGCCTGCTCAAGGTGCGACAAATGATCGACGACAACATTTCGGTCCCCTTTTTATCGCGAATTTTTAAATAAAATTCTTGCAAAGGAGAACCCACAGAATAAATCTTGACTTTGCATCTTTCTTTGCCAACAAGTATTTGATAGCCGAGTGGTCAGTATAGACGATGACTTTTGAACCAATGAGGTATGACCGAAATTTATCAAATGCAAATACTACTGCGAGCATCTCTTTCTCAGTAGTAGCGTAGTTTAATTGTGCATCCGTCAAAGTTCTGTTTGCGTAATAGATAACATGCAGGGTTTTATCTCTTTTTTGCCCTAAAACTGCTCCTACGGCATAGTCACTAGCATCGCACATCAGCTCGAATGGCATATTCCAATCTGGAGCTACGATGATAGGAGCCGTAATGAGTTTCTCCTTAATTATGCTGAAAGCATTCAAGCATTCCTTGGAGAAATTAAAAGCAGTGTTCTTTTTAATAAACCTCCTGTAAAATCCAGCATGTCCGAGAAAACTCCTAATTCCTTTCACAGTGGTTGGTGGCGGCAATTTTTTAATCACTTGAATTTTTGCCTTATCAACCTCAATACCTGCCAGCGAAATGCGATGGCCAAGAACTATGCCTTCTTGGACCATGAAATGACATTTCTCCTAATTCAGGACCAAATTGGTCTCTTTACATCTTTTCAGTACCTTATCGAGATTTTTCAAGCATCTATCGAATGAGCTCCCAAATACTGAGAAATCATTCATAAAGATCTCGATGCAGTGTTCGACCATATCGGAGAAAATCACCATCATACACCGTTGGAAAGTAGTCGGTGCATTGTAAAGGCCAAATGACATTCATCTATATGCGAAAGTTCCATATGGGCATGTAAAGGTAGTCTTTTCTTGATCCTCAGGGGCTATTGGAATTTGATGATAGCCCGAGTACCCATCTAGAAAGCAATAATGCGAATACCCTGCCAATCGCTCAACCATCTGATCAACAAAAGGAAGAGGGAAGTGATCCTTTCTAGTCGCATTGTTGAGTTTGCGGTAATCTATGCACACTCTCCAACCTGTCCCAGGTCTAGTAGGTATGAGTTCATTATTTTCATTTTCCACCACCATGATACCACTTTTCTTTGTACGACTTGTACAGGGCTTACCCATGGACTATCAGAAATTGAATGGATTATGCCTGCATCAAGCCATTTCCCGACTTCCGCTCTCACCACCTCTTTCATATTCGGGTTTAATCGCCTCTGATGCTCAACTGATGGCTTATAGTCATTCTCCATCAGTATTTTATGCAAGCATACAGATGGAATGATTCCCCGAATATCTGCAATCGTCCGTCCTATGGCTTCTTTGTGTTCCCTCTGTACCCGAAGTAATTTCTCTATTTCTACCTCACTTAAGGAATTAGAAATAATAACTAGGAGTGTAGATGATTCTCCCAAATAAGCATATCTCAAGTGAGGAGGAAGAGTCTTTAATTCAAGTGTGGGGGCTTTTTGACAGGATGGAAGCGGTGGTGAAGAAGTCTTTTGTAACTCCTCAAAGTATGGTGCTCTTCGATCGAAGTGGTACTGGGAAGGTACAACTCTTAAGTAATGTGCCATCTTTTCAACATCTGGGTCCTCGTCTTTGACATGTGCAGAGCGCACAAGGTATGTCTCAAGAGGATCCTTAGAATGCCCATAAAGAGATTCGGTAATTAGTTGATCAACAGCATCTACCCGAAGACAAGTATTGGGTTCAGAGGGGTACTTGAGGGTTTTCAAAATATTGAAAATGACTTGTTCATCTAGCACTCTCAAAATGAGTTTTCCCTCTTGTACGTCTATCAATGCCCGACCAGTGCCAAGAAACGGTCGTACCAAAATTATAGGGATATCTTCATCTTCCCCCATGTCTAGAACAATGAAGTCCGCTGGGAAGATGAACTTATCCACTTTGATCAATACATCCTCAATGATACCCCGAGGATATGTGATAGACCGATCAGCCAATTGCAAAGACACCGTGGTAGGCTTCACTTCCCCTATTCCCAACTTTCTAAAAATTGGAAGTGGCATTAAATTAATGCTCGCTCCGAGATCGTACAGGGCGTTACTGATACTTACATCGCCAATGTCGCATGGAATAGTAAAGCTACCTGGATCCTCGACTTTGGGTAGTAACTTGTTCTGAAGGATAGCGCTACATTCTTCTGTTAATATCACCGTCTCATGATCTTCCAATTTCCTTTTGTTCGAAAGGATTTCTTTCATGAACTTGGCATAGCTCGGCATTTGAGCTAGTGCGTCAGCAAACGGGATGTTAATGTGTAGCTTCTTAAACACCTCCAAAAACTTCCAAATTGAGCATCAAATTTGTGCTTTTGGAGCCTTTGTGGAAAGGGAATAGGTGGTACATAAGCTTTTACCACTGGTGGAGCCTTTGATGTTGATGGCTCCTGGTCATATTTCTTGGCTTCCTCAACACTTGCCTGAGGTTCCTGTACTACCTCCTCTTCTTCAATTGGCACCTTATCAGTTTGGATTTTTGGGGGTACTACCGTAGGTTCAGGCAATTGAAGCCCACTCCTAGTAGTAATGGCTTGTACATTCTCTCTAGTGTTTGTTTTAGTGTTGCTAGGCAACGCCCCTTGTGGCCTTTCAATGAAAAGTTTTGCAATTTGACCTACTTGTCGTTCCAAATTTTTCAAAGTGGCATCATTGCGTTCTTGATATTGCAATTGATGGTTTGCCAATTTGGCAATGGCCTCTTCCCAACCTTCTTTCTTCTCTTGTGGTTTAGGGTTTAACACATTTTGGTTATTCTCATAAGAGAAGTTAGGGTGATTACGTCATGCATGGTTATAAGTTTGAGTGTAAGGATTGTACCCTGGGCGTTGAAAATTTTGAGCGTATGCCAGTTGCTCAATGGATCCCGAACTACTGGCAATTAACGGACAACTTGAACTCAAATGATTAGCTCCGCACATTTCACAGACCGGTGCGGATTGGACCATATGAGCTGATAAGAGCCAGATGACGAAGTAGAAAGTCCTTCTATTTTTCGTACTAGATAGTCAATCTTTGATAACATAAGATAGTATGCTTCACTCTCTCGAGCTCCACTAACTCCCAATTTAGCACGTCTATCTGGCCACATGGCACTCTGTTCACTCATTACCTCAAATAGCTCATACGCCTCTCGGATACTTTTGTTTTGAACAGATCCGTTTGATGATGAGTCAACATTTGAGCGGTGAGAAGGAGTCAACCCGAAGTAGAAGTACTGGACTTGTTGTGCTAAAGTAATCCCATTGTTTGGGCACTTTCTTAGCATGTCCTTGAACCTCTCCCAAGCCTCGTGAAAGGTCTCAGAGTCAAGTTGTTGGAAAGTGGTTATATCGTGCTTTAACTTGGCCACACGAGAAGGTGGGAAGAATTTAGTAGTGAATTTTTGTACCAACTCCACCCAACTCGTGATACTCCTCGAAGGTAGAGTGTCAATCCACTCTCTTGCCTTATCTTTCAGAGTATGCACGAATAACCTCATTCTTATAGCCTCATCATTCACACCTTCATATGTGAAATTGCTAACAATTTCCATGAATCTCGCAATGTGAATGTGTGGGTTTTCATCTATTCTACCATAGAATGATAAAGAATTGGAGAATAGATTAATGACATCCGGTCGCAGTTGAAAGTTCGAATGTCCATATGATGGGTAGATGATTCTCTGCTTGGTTCTCAACGACAGAGTTGTTCAAAAAATCCCGGAACAACATGTCTTCTTCATTTACTATAGGATTTTGAACCCTGCCCGCTTGATTATCAAAACTAGGCGGCAGACCATCTCGAGGAGCCTGTTCATGTCTTATAAGAGGGTCCAGATGACCTTCTTGACGCTCCATTTCTCGTTGTTGTCTTTTCAACTCGTTTTGTTCTCTAAGCCTTTTTCGGAAAGTCTCTTCGATTTCAGGATCAAATTCTAGAATATCGAGACTTCGCGAACGATGCATAAACAATGAACGAGTTAAGAATTTGACAAAAACGAAGACAAAGTAACTTTTGGATTTAAAAGGGGGAATTTAAAACAAAAAGTAAAGTTCGTTAAAGTGATTGACAAATTAACTGGTAATTTGATAAAAACACTCCCCGGCAGCGGCGCCAAAAACTTGTTCCCTGAAAATTACACCGCAAGCGCACGGGTCGTGAACAAGTAATAGAGTGAACTTTTTGAGTCCGAATATCGATCCCATGAGAAGTGTCATCGCAATTACCAGCCTATTTGTGTCAAATTAACGAAAGACACACACATTTAAAAACATGATTTTTTAAAAACAAGAAAAACAAGAGATTCGATTTTTGATTTAAAAAATTTAAATAATACTTAAAAAGTGAGAGATTTGATTTTAAAAGATGTTGGAATTTATGATTTCGCTTAACCGTTATTTCATTAATATCAATCCAATTATGCGCTCATGCAAATTACCAACATATATAGTTAGACCCGATTTTCCAATTTTAAATTAATATCCTCTTTCGAGCGATATTAATCTTAATTGATTAAATTATACCACATATTTCTATATCGATACAAAATTAACCAATTGCATTAAATTACTGTGAAAATACTCAACGGGTCATCCGAGGTAGGTGTCTATTTCTAGGTCCACCTAGACGCGCATAGTATACTATGCAAACCCAGGGTATTAATTATTTCGATCTATGATGTGCAACTATTTTTCAATAATTACACAACTACCTAACCACAACAACTATTGACGTCAAATAAATGCAGTAATCTTAAACATGATAATTAATACACCAATATTTTGATAACAAATGCATTTTTAACAACATATATCAATATTAATGAAAATAAGATTAAGCTACTACATAAATTCCAACATAAACTTGTTTAGTTCATCATTGTAATACAATAACAAAGAGATAAACTTATCATTACAAACATGAAGAATTAAATTAAAGGAATACAAAAGTTGAGATAAAACCCTTTTGAACACAAATTGTAATTCCTTCGATGTATTCTTCAAGCTTTCCTTAATGATCTCCTTGCTATATCCCACTTTAGATACCTAAAATAAAACCAAACAAGAACAAAATAAAAATAAAAACTAAAAAAGAAATAAAAGAGGAAAGAAAACGTAGAGGTATTGAACGTAGGCCTAAGGCAAGAGAACTTTACTATACTTAGTCGTTTCCACAAAGGCCGTAAACTCCATACTTATAAGATAAGAAAGTAACTTGCAGCTACTCATTTACTATTTTATTAAGGCCCTCCTATTAGTGTTGACTCGATACATTGACTAGGAAAATGTCGTCATTTCTTTGGGTAGGGCTTCTAGAAATTGATGTTATATTTCAAAGTACATGGCATACAAGTGTTAATTAATTTTCCACTCAAGCAGGTGCCACAGAAACCTGATACCTCAGGGAGATTAATGAAATGGGCTGTAGAACTGAGTGAATTTGATACTGTTTATAAGTCAATGGCTTCTGTCAAAGGGTAGGCACTTGTGAATTTTATATTAGCATTTGTCAACGCTTTAGACATAGAAGTGGCAATAGAGTCTGTGGAGCCACCTACATGGAGCCTATTTTTTAATGGTTTATCAGGGAAAACAGGTGTAGGGGCTGAGATGGTCTAGTCAGTTAAGAAGGACACAAACTTAACTATGCAGTAAAGTTTGGATTCAAAGCCTCCAATAATCCAGCTAAATATGAGACATTGTTAGCTGGTCTCAGACATCCAGAAAGATGCAGGTGAAGAGGCTAGTGGTCAATAGCGATTCACAATTGTTGGTGAGATAAGTAAATGGCAACTTCATTAGGAGAGATAAGAATATGGGGGGATATCGCAAGCAAGTTATGGATCTCCACCATCTTTTGAAAAGTTTAAGTTTGCTCAAATCCATCAAAGTGGGAATGTCCACGCCGATGTTTTGTCAAAGTTGGCCAACAACAAGGATTCAGAGCTACTCAAGATGATGTGCTTTACAAAGAAGGATACTTGATTACGTCCAAAGAATAACATGGTAGTTGTAGCACAGTTTTGGGTGTCGATTCCATAGGAAGATGGAAAATTTACTCAAAGGATCAAAAGCTTAGAATTTTTGTTGATTAAATATCAATGACAAAATAGTGAAGCACCAGAATTCCCTCAATTGGTTTGGATCAATCAACGTCAATCCCCCATTCATATTACTCAATTAGAGATCTTTATCACAATCCTCTAATTGGAAAATTTAGCATTAAACACTCAATCAATTCTATAGTAATTCTAGAACATAGATCATATAACACATTCTCACATTATTTATTGAAATCAGATTCAAAGAGCGACCATATAAATCAAGCATAAAGCAGTAATTGAATCACACCAGTAAAATGAATTGAACTCAAACTCAAACTCAAACTCAAACAAATATTTCAATTAATCAATGGAAGAATCTGACTAGATCCATAACAAATCTAATAAAAGTTAAGCCAATTTCTAAACAAATTGGTAGAAAGGAAATCTAGACCCTAGAATTGTTTTAATCAATAAAAATCATATTACATGAATGACGGGATGTTGAATTCTCCAAAACCAAGGCTTTACTAAGAATTTTAGTTCTTCACAGTGCTTTTGAGCAAAAGATGAGAGAAAAGTTGTCTAATCTCGGCTATTGTGCATTCTGGGATGAATTGGGGTTTAAAAGTCGTGGAAAATTAGGTTACCATAAGTGTTGGAACGAGATTTGAAAACTGCAGATTCGGTCTCCGGACATAACTATGAGACCGCATGGTATGGTTCCTTGCGATCGCATGGAACAATGAAATTTGTCCCTTCAATTCCCTGAAGGTGTTCCTGCGACCGCATGGTTTTGCCACTTTTCTCTACTAGACAGTTTTCAATATTTAGGCCATAACTTTCTCTCCTAATATCCGATTGAGGTAATTTAGGATGTGTCAGAAAGATAACTCAAAGAGCTACAACTTTTCTTCAGATATCATCTTCCAATTCGATTGTTTTACATGTTTAAAATGGATCTCAATATGAGGCTGAAAGCCGATGCATAACTTTTTCGATTGGAAATTGATGTGTGATCATACTTTGATTGTATTTCATCCCTTTGACTTCGTTCCTCATCCGATTGACTTTAACACTCTCAAATCTTCATCATAAGGTTAGACACAAATTTAGAGTATTTGCACTTTAGTCCCCGAACTTTCGTTTTCTTCCACTTTGCCCCTTTTTCGTTCGTTTCTCAATCTTCCATCGTATTAATCCATTTGCAATCTAAATCAAAATATAGAGGTAATTAGTACATTTAGGCATCAATTTATCGTAGAAATGCAAGTATTAATGGATGAAAAATCTAACAATTTGTGTCATTATTAATACGCATCCCCTCCTCTCCAATGTATTGGTGGAAAAGAGACCAATTACGTCTTTCGATAAATTCATGAATGTGTTTGTGGAAACTACTCAGGGGACCAACACTAGTCCATAAATTGCTAAGGCAGGGGTACTACTGGATAACTCTGAAAAAAGATGTACTTTGGTTAGTAAGGAAGTGTGATAAATGCCAATGTTTCTCTGCAATTCAAATGTGTCTCTCTCAAGAACTTACAATGGTTTGGAGTCCTTGGCCATTTGCTAAATGAGGAATTAACCTCATAAGACCTGAGCACCAGGGAAAAGCCAGTGCAAGTTATGCCTTTGTCGCCATTGATTACTTTACCAAATAGGTGGAAGCTGAACTCTTGACAAAAATCTCTGAGGCCAACACTACCAAGTTTATTAAGAAGAACATCATATGTCGGTTCGAAATTCTCCATTCTCTTGTATCAAATATTGGAAGGAAGTTCAATAACAAGAAGATCAAATATATTGTGTGAAGAATTGGGAATTAAGAAACATTTTTCATAACCCGATCACCCTCAAGCAAATAGCCAGGTAGAAGTAGTCCATAAGACTATTAAGTATACCCTAAAAATAAAGTTTGAGGCCTCCAAAGGGTCTTGAGTGGACGAGCTCACCCAAGTACTATGGGCAATTCAAACTACAATAGGGGAGACCACCCCATTATCTATGGCATATGAAGCTAAGGCTATGAGCCCTATTGAGGTAGGACAACCATCGCTTTGTCACTTGCATTGCAATGAGATATATAATGATGAATTGAGGAGATTTGAACTGGACTTCCTTGAAGAAATGAGGGAGGAATCCTAAATATCACTAGCTATGAATGATGACTCGATATTATATGCAAAGGTGAAAAAGAAGTCATTTATAATGCACGACCTTGTACTAAGAAAGGTTTTCCTGTCTTCTAAGGAGCCGAGCATGGCAATATTGGGCCTCAATTGGAAGGGCCCTTATCATATCTCAGAAGAACTAAGGCCTAGTACTTATAAGATTGACGACCTAGACGGAAAGACACAACCTCATCCCTGGAATGTTGAACATCTAATAATGTATTATCAGTAAGCAATGCCCATCTATGAGGATGGATGCATTCCAGCATATATAACTATTATTTTAATGAAAGTTTAATTATGAACACAATGTTATTGTTATTATTGAAACCCTTCATGGAGATAGACTCTAGTGGGGAATTGTTCACACGGATAAGTCCACTAATACAAAGGGATAGAGGCTCTTATCACCCAACTCAATGATATCAAGCATCATATTATTGGTTTAAAGATTAGGATGCATCTCGTACTCTTACAGAACCCATCTAAGAATGATATAGTGTATCAAAAATAACCACTATTACATTGAAAGGATCGATCTTGGTTATTAATCAAATCATAAGAATCAGGGAGCAAATTGAACTTGTTCCAAGGAATTGATGGGCAAGGCCTATATTATTATGAAAACAAAATTTATCTTTATGATGAGTCATTCACACTTTAGAGAAATCAAAAAATGAATATACAAAATGTAGTTGATCATCATGTTTTATTTTTAGTAAGGACGACATAGCTCTGCCCCATAATTGCATCTTTCCTAAATTGTTAACCGACTCAGATTAGTGATTTATTCAATAAAGTACAAGGCCATAACAAACAGTTTGGATCTACTTAGAAGGCTAATCAGTCCAAAATAAGGAAAAGCACGAGTTGCCAATTCAGATAATCAATTCTAATCATTAATTACGTTCATTATTTAGTCGACAGTTTGTATTAAATGGCGAGGTGTCGACCCAAGTATGTGAAAGATATGAACATATTAGGTGAACACAAATATGCAAAGCAAAAAATACTCCATTAATAGAACTATTACAAAAGGTAAAGGGCTAAAAAATTTACAAGGCGTGAAATGAAAGTATAAAAAAGCCTAAGACGCTGCATCATCCTGCTGAGGTTGTCGTTGATCTTCCAGATCTTCAACATAATCTTCAATAGCATCATCAATAGGGGGGCGGTTAGCTCTTCTAGATTAAATTCCTCTTTAATTGCAGCCAAATCCACTAGGGGATGCAGCTGAGCCATCATCTTCAAGACTTCATCGTATGCAACCTTCATCCAGTATAAATTGAGGTCGTCATACTTAGTCATTTCATGAAAATGCACCAAGTATTTCTTAACCGCCACCTCCCCAGCCCTATCCAACTGCTGCCTCAGGCCAGCAACCTCACCAGTTAGCTTACCCATTTGGGACTTCTGCTCTTCCCACTCCTTACTAGATATTTCCAAAGCTAAAAAAGCTATCTTATGCAAGTAATCAGAGTTTTCAACCCGCTTCATCATGGCATTGACCTCAGCTTTGTAGAGGTGGACCTCATTCTTAAAACGTTTAATCTTAGTTGTAAGGAGTCCTAGCCTCGACTTCGCCTCAACTTGCCTCACCTTGGAGGCCTCAGCCTTCAACCTCTTTGTCTCCGCCTTCATTTGAGAAATTCCTTATTTAGCCTCTACAATCTCCTCATGTCCATTTGGGCATTTAGGAAGAAGCCTTGTAAGCAAGCCTGCAGGGCGATACCAGCTTCAATCATGTCAACCAAGTCGCAGGTCTCGGCATACAAAGAGTACTTATCACTCTAGTAGTTGTGATGGATCCCCGCAGCTGCTTGGATCTCGTAGGGAAACATATCCAATACATCTGAGGCTTTCATCAAATCTTTCACAAGGAAATTCTGAGCCATACCCTCAGAAGGCCCTCTCTTTCCAGCCTCATTTTTCTTCATCTATTTTATCAAAGTGCTCTCCTCCTCCTCGTGCTCCTACAATTCAATTACTTTAATAGATGAGATAGGCTCGATAGCAGTGGGCTTCTTCAACGACTCATCAATGGTCGACTACCTTTTGGGGAGAGGTGGAGGCTCGGTGTAATTAGTTATTGAAGGATAAAATGTGTGAAGCATCCATTTAAATTGTCACACTTGTATTTTATTTTATTTTTAAATGTATTTGCTTGCAACTTGCTTATGTTCACTGTAGTGATGTCTGTTTCTATTTTAATATTGTATTGTAATCTATCAACCATCATCATATAATCTAGTGTATGGTGTGGAGTATGGTGTAGTATCAAAGATAGATTTTTTCTCTCCTCAATTTGAGCATTGTGTTATCTCTCCTTCTTTTTTTCTTCCTCCGCTCGAGTTCATCAAATTTTATCATAAAAATAAAAGGATCGATTTTGATCCATTTCATCTTGCAAAGGATATTGCTAGTCTTGTATTAAGCTCATTATCATCTTTGATTGAGCTAACAAGTGGTATCAGAGCTTTAGATCGTTGAAAAAAGGGACTAGAAAGCTTGAGGAAGAAGAAGAAATCAAAACCAGTAAGTTTCAGGAGTAGGCTGATATACAATGAGCAAGGGAATATATTAAGCCAAATACCGGTAAGTTAAAAGATCATTTCCTATATCCGGTATTTTCAATATACACTAAGTCAAAATCCGGTATTTTCTTTTCCAAATTCGGCAAGTTCCTAAAATCTGGTATTTCCAAATCCGGTAATCTCAAATCCAATATCCCAAATCCGGTAACCAGATACCTTATCTCTAAATCCGGTATTTACCGTCAAAATTCGGTATTTTCTGTATCACCAAATCCAGTAAGTTTTGTAAAATCCGGTAAATTCCTTGATTCCTGTATTATAAAATCCGAAATTTTCTGAGGTAAAAATGTTTGGTTCAAGCTCATCCTCATTGCCTTTACCTGCTATTTTTAATGGTGAAAGCTATGATTTTTGGTCAAAAGCCTTTTTAATGGCACACGATTTATGAGATATTATTGATCAAGGCTATGATCAACCTGAGCCAGAGGGAAACTATACAGTTGCTCAACTAAAACAACACAAGGAGCAATCTATGAAAAACATGAAAGCATTGTCTTTCTTGTTTATTGTCGTTTCAGAAGATATCTTTCCCAGAATAGTGGCTGCAACTACGGCCAAGGAGGCCTGGGATAAACTTGATGAGGAGTTTAAAGGCTCAGAGAAAGTCAGGGTAGTAAGATTGCAAGCTTTGAGTATGGAGTTTGAAAATCTCAGGATGAAGAAGACTGAGAAAATTAAAGATTATACCTCAAGAGTTGTTGATGTTGTGAATCAAATCAAGTTGAATGGAGAGAAGATTACAGATAAGAAGGTTGTTCAAAAAGAGCTGATTACTCTACCTGAAAAATATGATGCTGTGACAACAGCCATTGAACATACTAAAGACCTGACAAGTCTCATTTTAACTGAGCTTACAGGTGGTTTATTGGCTTATGAACAAAGGGTAGCATCGAGGAATAAAAATCAGCTGAAAGTGCTTTTGTAGCCAAGCATAAGCAGCGGTATACCAGAGGGAATTTTGCTGGGAAGAAACAGTATGATAATAAGAAAAAGAGAGAATGGAGTAGCAGCAAACAATTAGCATCTTATCCTCCATGTGGTGTTTGTGGTAAATCAGGACATGGAGATAAATTTTGTTGGAAAGCACACAAATGCAGAGTATGCAATAAGGTTGGACATCCTGAAAAGCATTGCTTTAGTAATCGATCAAATCAAACTCTAGTACATCATCAGCCCAGAAATCAGTATCAACAAGCTTCTATGGCAAGTGAAAAGAAGCCAGAGGATCATCTTTTCTTGGCATTTCATATGTCAAGCACAGTGGAAACAGATTTTTGGTTTATTGACAGTGCTTGCACAAATCACATGACAAGCAAAGAGGAGATTTTCTGTGATTTGAATCCAGATTGTAAAGCCCAAATCAAGATGGTAAATGGTGAAGTGGTATCTGCCAAGGGAATTGGAACTATTGCTGTTCAAACTAAGAAAGGTATGAAGTATATTGACAATGTTTTACTTGTACCTGGTTTGAGTTCAAATCTTTTAAGTGTTGGACAGATGGTTCAAAATGGATATTCACTGTTTTTCAAAGATAATTTGTGCCAAATACATGATCCACATAATGTTGAAATTGCTTGTGTGCCTATGAGGAACAAAAGCTTTAGTATTTGTTGGCAAAATGTAATTGCAAATACTGTTGTGGTGAATGTTGATGAATCAAATCTGTGGCATAAGAGATATGGACATTATAACTTTAAGTCATTAACTTACCTACACTCTAAAGGTTTGGTAAGAGACTTTCCTGAAATTTGAGAGCCGGGAGGAGTGTATGAAGGCTACAGTTATGGAAAGATGCATAGAGATGCATTTCCAACTGACGGAGTTTGGAGAGCAACTCAAAAACTGCAATTAATGCACACTGATATATGTGGACCTATGATGACACCTTCATTGAGTCAAAATTTGTATTTTGTACTCTTTATTGATGATTGTACAAGGATGTGCTGGGTATACTTCATGAAAAACAAGTCTAATATTTTTCACATTTTCAAGAAGTTTAAAAGCTTTAGTTGAAGGACAGTCTAGGTGTAAAATTCAGATGCTAAGATCTGATAACGGCAAGGAGTATTCTTCGAAAATGTTTGATCAATTTTGTGAAGAGCATGGTGTTCATCATCATCTTTCAGTACCATACACTCCATAGCAAAATGGTGTGGCTGAAAGGAAGAACAGATCAATAATGGAAATGGCCAGAAGTATGATGGGTGAGAAGGAGTTACCAAAGAAATTTTGGGCAAAAGCTGTGTATACTTCAGTATATTTGCAAAACAGACTGTCAACCAAGGTTGTTAAGGTAATACTTCTATTGAGGCTTGGACTGAGGTGAAACCTACTGCAAAACCTCTCAAGGTGTTTGGATCTCTGTGCTATATACACGTTCTAGATCACAAGAGGGGTAAATCTGGACAACAAAGCTGTGAGAGGTATTTTTCTTGGCTATAGCTCACAATCAAAAGGCTATAGAGTATATAATCTAGAGACTAAAAGCATTGTAGTCTCAAGAGATATCAAAGTTGATGAGAATGCTAAGTGGAAGTGGGAAGAAGCTGAATCTCAGCAGCCCCAATTTTCAGTACCTATTGTACATAAAAAATGCTCCAGTGACAGAACCTGAAGGTCAGTAGCCTGAGATAGAGTCAAGTGCTTCAAATGCTGGACCATCTGAATCTACTTCAAGCTCTAGTCCACCTCCTAGAGGTACTAGATCATTGAATGAAGTATATGAAAGATGTTATATGGCTATGATTGAGCCAAACAGTCATGAAAAAGCTGCAAAACACCCTGAGTGGATAAATGCAATGGAAGAGGAGATAAAAATTATTCAAAAGAATGAAACTTAGGAGCTGGTGCCAAGACCATCAGATAAGAAAGTGATAGGAGTAAAGTGGATTTACAAAGCCAAGATGAATCCTGATGGTTCAATCCACAAATATAAAGCAAGACTAGTAGCTAAAGATTTTGCACAAGAATGTGGTGTAGATTATTTTGAAACTTTTGCTCCAGTTGCCAGACATGATACAATCAGATTGTTGGTTGCATTGGCTGCTCAAAAGAGATGGAAAATTCATCAGCTTGACATCAAGTTAGCTTTTCTCAATGGAGAACTTGAACAGGATGTGTTCGTGGAACAACCTGATGGTTTTATTTCAAAGTCTGTACCTGATCATGTGTGCAAGTTAAGAAAGACTTTGTATGGCTTGAAGCAAGTTCGAAGAGCTTGGTATAGCAGAATTGATGGCTATTTGTGTGGCAATGGATTTCAAAAGAGTGAAAGTGAACACACTCTTTAGGTGAAATCAGACTATCATGGAAATATTTTGATCATCTCATTGTATGTGGATGACCTTTTAATCACTGGAAATGATGTTGAATTGATTCAATCATTCACAGTTGAGCTTGAGGAGGAATTTGAGATGAGAAACCTGGTAGAAATGAAATATTTTCTTGGAATAGAAGTTGAACAGAGGTCTGATGGGATTTTTATGTCACAACAAAAATATGCTACTGATATTTTGAATAGGTTTACATGATGGATTGGAAACCAGTGGATACGCCTATAGCATTGAATACAAAGTTCTCAAAAGATGATGGAGATCAACGAGCAAATGAAAGAAATTTCAAAAGTCTTGTTGGGAGTTTGTTGTATTTAACTTCAACAAGACCTGAGTTAATATATGCTGCAAGTCTGCTGTCCAGATTTATGTCCAATCCTTCGCAAACTCACTTTGCCACTGCCAAAAGAGTCCTAAGATATATCAGAGGCACTCTCAAGCTTGGTATGTACTATGAAGGAGGAGTTGGATCAGTTTTGATTGGCTATTCAGATAGTGATTGGATTGGTTCAGTGGATGATATGAAGAGCACATCTGGGTGCCTATTTTCTTTGGGATCTAGTGCATTATGTTGGAACTCAAAGAAGTAGGATATAGTAGCCCAATCAACAGCAGAAGCAGAATATGTGGTTGCATCATCTGCTGTAAATCAGACGGTTTGGTTAAGGAAAATTCTGGGTGATTTGCATCAAAACCAATCTGATCCTACTTCAATTTTAGTTGATAATCAGTCAGCTATTGCATTGGCCAAAAATTCAGTCAACCATGGAAGAACAAAGCACATCAAAGTCAGATTTCATGCAATCAGGGAAGCAGAGAAAGAAGGTGAAGTTCATCTACAATATTGTCCTTCTCAAATTCAGTTAGCTGATTTATTTACTGAGTCTCTTGCAAAGACTCGTTTTGAAGAATTGAAGCATCAAGTCGGTGTGCTAAATGGAAGCTTCAAGGAGGAGATTGAAGGATAAAACGTGTAAAGCATCCATTTAAATTGTCACACTTTGTATTGTATTTTATTTTTAAATGTATTTGCTTGCAACTTGCTTATGTTCACTGTAGTGATGTCAATTTCTATTTTAATATTGTATTGTAATCTATCAACCATCATCATATAATCTAGTGTATGGTGTGGAGTATGGTGTAGTATCAAAGATATATTTTTTCTCTCCTCAATTTGAGCATTGTATTATCTCTCCTTCTTTCTTTCTTCTTCAGCCCGAGTTCATCAGATTTTATCATAAAAACAAAAGGATCGATTTTGATCCATTTCATCTTGCAAAGGATATTGCAAGTCTTGTATTAAGCTCATTATCATCTTTGATTGAGCTAACAGTTATCACCATTTTCCTCTTTAAGGACTTCTCCCCATGAAGCTCCATCTTTTCATTCCATTTATTCTCTGGAAGGGGAAGAGGGCACAACTTAGACAGACATGCGCTCATCCCATTGATGTTTGTACATCGAAGTATTGGTATTGAGAGGCTTATTTTTCTTAGCTTCTCCGAACCACCTCATAAAGAACATGTTCGGTTTGACATAGTCATTTTTCTCATGTTGTTTTGCTAAGATCAGAAGCATTAGAATTTGTACGTTATTGGTAAATTTTCCAACATAAAACATAAGGCAGAACATCTACCTTTGGAAGCCATCAATAAGTGTGTGACGAATAACAACCTCTTAGTAATCACTCTGTCAAAAGCCCTCTTCTCAGTCAGGAGGTCGTAGATGGCTTGAATAATAGCCCGCTCTAAAGGTTCAAGCTCAAACCAATTGACTGCAACTGTATAAAAATAGAGTTAGGAAAAGGCTCAGAACATAAAAAATTGTTAATAGACTCACTATTCTCATGATACTATGTCAGTGCAATTATTTCTAGAACGACATCACCATCGAAAGTCTGTTACAACCCCTCACCCAGAACCATGATGACTTCCAATTCTTAATAGAGGTTGGGGTTCCACATATAAAGATGAATACGGACCCCATGGGTTCATAGAGTACCACCCCTTCAAATCATCCTCACACTCGATGCTCGAGGTTGGAATAGGGCCTAGAATATATGAGGTGGCATATTATTGCCAGTAATAACCTCCTTCTAAAGAAGGAAAGCCCTACCAATTGGCTCCACATATTAGGCAGAAGTTGGGTTGGGGCTAAATTATAGTGGCGAAGGATATATCTAAAAATGGGCGCAGGGACAATCTCATCACGTCACATAATATAGCCTCATTAATGGCTAGATAACCATGTCACAGATAACAAGCTCGCTTAAGTGGGTTCGGCACTATGAGCTTTATTGTCTGATAAATCCTAACTTTCTCCTTAAACCTAGTAAGTTCAAACTTTGCAATATTAGTGGGCAATAGAGAAGCCCTCTACCTAATACTCATGTCCACAGGACCCTCCTACATCATCCCGACACTATGTAGACCCTCTATTGCCCCCATAATCCTAATGAAGGTAGACCTGCGTCAACACATATCATAGCCAAATCCTCTTTCCTAGAACAAGTGTCAAACAAAACAACTAGAGGATCGAAGTTGGATTGCTCGTAAAAATGGTTCAATGCTGCTAGAGATATGCACGGAGTGTTTTTCTTGGAGGTATTTTCACAAAAAGTAAAAAGTCATGACAAATCGCTAAAGCACCCCTTTATAGGCAACTAGGAGGAGCCCCAACTGTTAGATATGCAATACTTAATCTGGAGCATACAATCATGCCTTTCAATTCGAACCATTCAACCCAGAAGGCACCTATATAAAATTTAAATAGACAATCCAGATTAAATCGTACTATGCACGTTCGTTCGTATCATGTGACCTCTTACACTTGCAATAGATAAGTCGTCATTACACATTTAACTCACACACAATACATTTATTGGAACTCTCAAAGGCCTCGATGTAGTTTCTCAAAAAATGTAATGTTTTCAAATCATTACAGTATGTGTCCCATCAATGTGTCTATATACTACACAGGTCTACAAATGAATTTTAGCTTTATCACATGATTCAATTGCATCTATAGGCTCGCCCTCTTACCAAGGGCCTTGCTTCGACTAATTCCAACTTTATCATGGGCTTCAATTACATCTACAGGCTCACCATCTTAACAAGAGCCTCGCCTAGATGAATTTTAGCCTTCTCACAAACTTCAGTTGCATCCATAGGCTCATCCTCTTAGCAGGGACCTTAGTACAACTTCCAATTGCGTCTCATGCTATTTATTTTTTCCCTAGTACAATTTACAAGTCCACGCATTATATGAATATCCATACATGAGCTTCGGGACTATTATCAAGCTATTTATTTTTTCTTCAATAAACTTACAAGTTCGCACATTATATGAATATCCAAACATGGACATCAGGTACTATTGTCATGCTATTTATTTTTTCCTCAGTAAAACTCACAAGTCCATGCATTATATAAATATGCATAAATGAACTTTGAGGACTATTGTTACGCCTCATCTGACGAGACCTCATAAACCCCACCTAGCCTCTTACATGGCAGGCAAGCCCAGACTTGTAGTCCACATCGACCCATCAAGAGGTCAATTGTCGAGCCCCCATCAAGAGGTCAAACCTCTTGAAGAATTGAACTCAATCGCTAAAGTCGACCCATACGAAGAATCGAACCCATATGAGAGCGAAGCAGTAAAGGGTCTAGTAGAATATCCTTTAAGCAATCTTAAATAAATGATTGATGTAACGGGTCACTACTGTGTCCCATTTAACCAATCAGGTCAAGCCTAAACCTTATGTCTAACTTTTGGGCAACAAAATGGTATTAGTGTTAAATACTTGTGATTGATTGATGTCTGTGACAAGAAGCCTCAACTGCAAGAATGAGACTACGGATACTTTCATTCTTTGTTGATTTTATTTTTTAGATTTTTAGAACTTTCAAAGCTCCATTTATATGTTCAATTTTTAGATCCATTTCAAGGACTCAAATTTTATGATTGTTGGGGGCGCTACCTGACAATAAGCAAGCAAAACATAACTCTTTGATTGAAAGTGGTGTTGACGGAAAGAATTTGGGGTTATGTGGAAGAATTTGATTCACCGGAATCCATTTCCAAGGAAATCCATATTCTCTTATTCGCTAGAAGTTGGAGAAAAATCACCAGAAGTAATGGATAAGTTGGGTTCCACTTATAACCTACATCGGTTATGAATTTTCTTGATTCCATTGAATGTTGAGCACAATATTATTCGAAAGCTTGTTTTCTACTAGGCGATATTTAATATATTAATGCATCCCAAATTGCATTAATTTGTTCACTAATATATTTCATCACATCTTGCATAATTCAATTCAATATATAACATGCAATGAACATGAAACAAAAAACCACCAAATATTTGGATTAAGAGCCCTACATAGTTTATCAATATAAGTTTATTAATACTTGCATTATCAAATATAAAACTATGAATTTTAAATTCATAACGATATCCTGTTATAATTTTCATAATAACATTAAATATATTATTGACATTGTGAGGGAACTCAATTATTTCAAAAGCAACATTTTTTTTATGCATGAGTCAAAGCAAGTCTATATAGTGAGCAATTGCAGCTATATAACATTTTCTTATTAATTCCTTAATATATCCGATGTAAAAGTTATAATATCACAATATTTTTATAAATCATGTATTAACTATTTTTTTGTGCTTAATGAAATAATCAACTGATTACGCCCAAAGAATAACGCGATTATTATAGTACAGCTTTGTGGTGTCGATTCTACGGGGAGATGGAAAAATGCTCAAATGATCCAAATGATGATTGTTCTCTCAAATGTGTAGTAGAATTCAATGTTGAAATAGTGAAATTAAAATCAATGTTTGGAAATGGTGAAGCATCGGAATTCCCTCAATTGGATTGGATGAATCATGTCAATTATTCATTTTATAACTCAATTAAAAAATTTCATCCCAACTCTCTAATCAGAGGATTTATCGTGAAAACCAATTTAATTCATAAATGTAATCCTAGAATCTAGACTTATAACATATTCGCACGATTGTTTATTGGAACAAGATCAAAGATCGTCCATATACATCAAGCATAAAGCAGTAATCAATCCGCCAATAAGGTAATATTGGGATTAAAGTTCAACAGGTATTTCAATCATTCGATAGAAAGAGCATGACTACATCTATAAAGGATTTGATAAAAGTTAAATCAATCTCAACATAAAATAATTGAAATTGAAACCAATCTCCACAACTGCCACCACCACCGTCAACACCTCCACCTGCACCACCACACAAAAATCGCCACCAGATCCACCATCCCTGCCACTACAACCACCTCACAATCTGGTAATCACAAACCAAAAGAAAAAAAAAAATTCGGCACCACCGCGCTACCCGCCAACACCGCCTCACAATCTGAAAATCAAAACCAAAAATCCGGCACCATCTTGCTGCCACACCCGCCACCACCTCACGATCTAAAAACCACAAACAAAAACGGAAAAAAAAAAAAAAAAAAAAAAAACATAAAATAAGTATACCAAAAATCAACCACCATCTCCTCTACCACCACACCACACCACGAAAAAAAACCCCAAACTCATCGTCACCATTGCCACCACCACGACCACCTAAAATCCATCATATATTCCCCCTCTACCACGCCATGCCACGCCATGCCACAACCATCAGCGACACATGCGACAATCGTGTGCACCGCTGTACACGATCGTCATGGCGTTGATCGTGTGTAGAACCACCGCGAGACGCACTGCACCGGTTGTGTCCAATGGCCATGCGACGCCCCTGGAAAAGTAGCGATGCCGATCACACGACGTCGCCGGTATAGAGAGGGTGGGTAGTAGAGAGAGTATGAGGAAGTGAATGAATTAATTAGGGTTTATGGTATATAATTAATTAAATTTTATAATATTATTATTATTAATAATATCTGGGTTTTGTATAAGTAAACTGTACATCTTATTTTTAAAATTGGATCTTTAAAAGTAGGCCCATGTGTAATTTTCACTTCAAATTTCCTAGAAAAGCGTCCTTTTAATGGCCAATTATTATTCCGCTTTGACAAATTTATTTCAATTCCTCATTATTCATAATATGAAGTGATACATCACATCCAAAAGTGTTGTCGACAACATTTTCCTTTCGATTCTATTTCTTTTCCGTAGTAACATAATTTAATGAGAGATCTCTACTTTCGATATTTTTAATCTTTGACCATCTTCTAGGATTTTATAATTCATTATGTTCATATATTCTACAATAATATACAAGGTCTAAATGGAATCATCTTCCTTATATGTTCCATTTCCTTTTGAAAAAAGTTTATTAGAATCGAACATATTCACACTTCAAGCAGGCCATAGATCTATCAGGTATAATGGTAAAGAATTGTCCTCCCAGAACGTCAATTTGAGTTGGAGCATTTAAGCTAGTGTGTAAGACATTGTTAATCACTTTGATCAATGAATGCATTTAAATGAATTATCTTTTGAACTTTTGGTTGGAAATATATTTGCAAGGATCTAGATAATATAATGATAAATTATGTATATTATTTAAAGTTTCTTAATTCCTCACATATAATATTGAAAGAACAGTTCAATCAAATTGAAAAATTAATAAACTGCGTTATAAAATATGACATGTTCGGGCTTAAGATATTTTACAAAAGTTCAAACTATATACTCATTCTTGGCATTCTTTACTTTTCATCTCATTTTATTGAGGTAGATCAATTGTATATATATTGCACTGCAAAATAATTAGATCGAAAAATTAGGCTCTGACCATAAGTCGAATATAGCGGGAGAAACTTTAAAGTTGGCATGATGCTAATAGCATTCCCTAGACAGAACTTAGAAGTACTTTGTTCTTAATAATAATGGTCTAGAAATTAATTGAAAACATTTAACAAACAATAGTGTTAAACTATTTATCACCTCTCAACAAACACTTATTAAAATATTGAGATTTAAGCTCATTAGCACATGTTGTCTTCATTATATAATCTGAAAATTATGCTTATAATTTAATATTTTGAGTAATGATTTCGTTAACTTTAAGTTACGAACACCATGTAATCTTTTTTTTTTTTTAGTAGAAGGAGGGTGGTACCTCCGATAGTTTATTAATATGCCATCACTTGTGGCGGAGGAATACCGCGGTTACATTTAATAAATACTCAAAGCCATAAATGAGGAAGACTACTTCCTTTACAATGGAATTTTTAATTGCAAAAACTAAGAATAAAAATACTACCAAATACTCACAACAAAGAAATTGGTGCAGTTTACCACACAATGAGTTCAACGTCTAAGATAAGGTAGTTCCCAACTATCCGTGTGTAATATTCCTCTGAGAAGTGTCGGGACGTCGTAGCCAAAAAACAGGTTATTAGGCGAACCTTCGCTGGCCTTTTTTGCCAGAATATCAGCCGCCATATTTCCTTCTCGATACACATGATGGACCTGGACGTTAAGCAAGCGAATTAAGTCCATAATATTATCCCAAAAATCCCAAAGCCACCATAAGGAACAAGCATCATTGTTCACCCAATGTACCAAAATCTTTGAGTCTGATTCAACGATGAGATCCCTTATTCCCATAACCCTACATAATCGTAATCCGTCATGAAGTGCTCGGGTTTCAGCTACCATATTTGTACCAAAACCATAGTGGCGAGAAAAACCAGGCCAACAGGTTCCATTGGAATCGCGAAGAACTCCCCCACCGCCGGTTTCTCCCGGATTTCCTTTCGATGCACCATCAACATTTAATTTGAATGTGTTCTCCAGTGGTTTTTTCCAACTCACCCATTGCTTTTTTGGTTGTTTAATAGCCTGAACCGGGCAATTTAAAGTGCATAAGAATTGGACATCACTAGCTGAAATTTTCCAGACTTTGTAATCATGGTTGCAATTTGTAATAAAAGCGACTTTATCGTCCATATTAATTTCTTCCATATGATTGGGTGTCCTTCCAACCGAGACTCGCACCTTGCTTTCCATAGCATCCATGTGATAGTAAGTGGTATGATGCCTTTAAGAACTCCAAGCTGTGATGAGGTAGATGTGTGCACTGCCACCACCATAGGTTCATTCTTCCCTTCCACGTTGAGACCTCTGGTAGGAATAAGTTAGAGTGTATTTCAAAATAATGCCAGACCTTTCTTGCCACTTCCCCGCCATTAAGCACATGATCAATTGTTTCGACCGAGGGGTTCCTACAACATTCACATTTAGAGGCCAGCTGGATTCCAATCGCTTGAACCACTCCGTCAATTGGTAGGCAATTTAGCTTAGCTCTCCAAGATACAAAAGATATTCTTTTCGGCACTTGCTTTTACCACAACCATCTTTTCCATATGCATGCCAAGGCCTTTTTACGGATCAGCTCCCATGCAGATTTAGTTGATAAAATTCCATCATTGCTGGGCATCCAAATAAAAGTGTCACGTTCCTCTCGTAAATTCATCTGCGTCCCTTCAATGGAGCAAGCCTAGGTGTTGCCCACTAACTCCCTTAGCCGAGCTCCATTCCACCTTCCATTAGCCATCAAAAGATCTTTGATTTTTAATTGAGATTCCACGATGTCAAACCCAGCCTCGGCCAAGCTTTGAGTACCTCGCCAATTATCATACCAAAAATTTGATGATCCATCTCGGACTCGACAATATAAGTTTTGCCAAACAATAGGCAAAGCCAAAACGACCCCCTTCAAAAATCAAGAATGTGTTGGAGACAGTTTCGCCAATGCAATATGTGTATTTTTCATATATTTCGCTCCAAAGCATTCAGCCCAAAAAGAGTCACCTACCATAATTTTCCATGCAAATCTCATAAATAGAGCTTTTTGCACTTCGCTAAAGTCCCATATGCCCAGTCCACCTTCCTCCAAAGGATAACATATTTTTCGCCACGCAACCCATTTTCGTCTCTTAGAGCCCTCAATTGCATTCCACAGGAAGGACGAAAAAATGCGATTTAATTCATTATGGATTCCCTTAGGCAAGTTCAATACCGACAATACATGGATAGGCATACTGTAAAGGACATGCTTTATCAAGATAATTTTCCCCCCAAAGGAAAGTAGGCGACCTTTCCAGCCAGCCAGTTTCTTTTGAATTTTCTCCAACATTGGCTCGAACAGTTGCTTCGTTAATTTTCCAGTGTAAAGCGGAACTCCCAAATATGTATAAGGCCAGACGCCTTCTTTAAAACCTGACCAAGCCAACATGTTCCTTTTACGTGCGACATTTATATGTTTAGAGAAAAAAATGGACGATTTCATAGGACTTACAATTTGTCCAGATCTAGTCTCATAATTTTTAACCACCTCAAGGAGATAACCAAAATACTTTTTATTTCCATTTGCAAAAATAAGTAAGTGATCAGTGTAAAATAAGTGATTGACCACCATACCTCCCGAGTGAAATGGCTGAATTTGGTTTCTTTGGAACGCTCGATTGATCATTCTTGACAAAAGTTCTTGCGCCAAAATAAATAAATATGGTAACAGTGTGTCCCCTTGGCGTAATCCTCTAGATGGCTTGAAAAAACCCCTTGTTGTACCATTTAGCATAATCGAGAACCACGGGGAGGAGATGTAGTTGAAAACGAGATTTTGCCATTGGTCAGAAAAACCCAGGTTCTGTAGGCTCATAAGGAGGAATCTCCAGTTTACCCTGTCGTATGCTTTGGCCATATCAATCTTTAATAAAATGTTTCCACCCCTCACGTTTTTATGGATTTTATGTACCATTTCCTCAGCCATGGATATGTTGTCAAAAATACTCCTTCCTCAAATAAAGGCAGATTGTTCTCGAGAGATCACTTTTTCAAGTAAAGGAGCCAACCTCGCCGCCATAATTTTGGTTTTCATCTTGTACACCACCGAGCAAAGACTAATCGGTCTAAATTTATCAAAGTTGTTGGGGGACTCCACCTTAGGAATTAGCACAATATTAGTGGTGCCTAACGAGGTGGTTAGCGGGTTTCCTCCAAAGAATTCAGTGGCAACAGCAAGGAGGTCGTCTTTAACAATATCCTAAGCATTAATGAAAAAACTTGTGCTAAAGCCATCAGGTCCGGGACTACTATCGACGGGAAGCGACCAAAGAGCCGCTTTAACCTCTTCTATTGTAGGTAATTTACACAAGGATATGTTTTCCTCCCCTGTAATGACCGGTGTTAGGAGGTCCATGTCATGGTCGACCATAGAAATTGGTGATCGGATAAAAGATTTTTGAAAAACAGCACCGCCCCTTCGTGAATATTTTCAGCCGAATTTAGTACTGTGCCATCTTCAAGGATCATTTGATCAATGATGTGGCTCTTCTTTTTATTCTTTACTGATGCATGAAAGAATTTTGTATTACCATCCCCCTCTCGAAGCCATTTAATGCGGGACTTTTGCCTCCATAAGGTTTCCTCCCTGTCCAACCACATTTCATATTGATTTCGGCATAACAGGAGTTCGTTTTCATTGTCCAGTGAGTGATTTTTAGATAGCAAGTTTTCTAGATGCTATAGTTTGTCCTCAAGGAAACCAATTTCTTGTTGTACATTTCCAAAATTCAGTTTGTTCCATTCTTTTAACGTCCCTTTCACATTTCGAAGCTTTCGTCCAATACACACCATAGGAAAGTCATTTGAGTTTACTTCCCAGACTTGTTTCACCAAAGGTAGGAATTCCGAGTGTGAACACCACATTCGTAGAAACCTGAAAGGCGAGGACCTTGAAGGTTCGAGTGTTCTCTACCTTGTAAGATCATTGGGTAGTGGTCAGAGGTGGTTCGGTCTAAGTATGATAAAGAGGCTGCTGGGAATTGGTTTATAAAATTCTGGTCCACCAATATCTAGTCTAAACGAGCCCAAATATGCCGTGTTCCTTGTCTTCCATTGCACCACGAGAATTTCGAACCATCAAAGGAAATATCCATCAGGCCTAGATCATGTATAAAGCTGTTAAACTCCCTTGTTGTTGTAGAGGATGCATACAATCCCCCCAATTTTTCCTCGTTGCAACGGACATTATTGAAATCACCACCAACTATCCATCCATTTTCTCTACTGTCTAGTGTTCTCAGCTGATCCCACAGCTCCTTTCTTCGCCTTTGACAGTAGCTCGTGTATACAAAAGAGGTAAGTACCCGGCCCTTTCCAATGGAGAACCAACCAGATATCGCTTGTCTCGATATATTTATCAGTGAGAAAGCTAAATCATTTTCCTAGAACAACCAGATTATGCCCCCTTCTATGGCATTAGATTCATAGTGTGGAAATTTTAAACATCTCGCCCAAATGTCAATTTTATCAATAGGTACAAAAGGTTCCATTAATACCAAAATCGACGGCTTATACTATTTTTTTAGCGCTATTAACCTGCACTTGGAGGATCGTACTCCCCTTAAATTCCATATAAGAATATTCATCATTAATAAAAAAAAAATTTGGATCTCGTGGTGATTCCCAGAGTTACCTTTTTTTGAGCACTCCCCCTAACTCTTCGTTGAGGGCCTAAAATGATATGGTCAGTGTCATAGTTGAGGACTTGTAGTTCAGGCAATTCGTTATCGAATTCTTCATCGGATTCGATCTGGTTCAGAAAATCCTGCCCCTCATTTTGACCGATTTCGCCCATATCATTGCCTTGGTGAAGAGATTCTCCCCTGACCATTAAATCTGCAATGTTTTCCATGATATTCATCACCAGAACCTCTTGGACGGCATCAGCATCGCCTCTGAAAATGGCTTGTTCCAGAATGTCGTTTTTAGATGCTGTGTTTTCCTTTGTGTTTTCATTAAGTTCCTGTTCTGCCCCATTCATTTCTGCCTCACCATTAGGCGCGGTGAGGTTCCATATTTTCTCCCAAATTTTCATAGACTTCAACCTGGAGAGTTTCTTCCCCTGCTGAATTTCTCACCTCCTCTATAGCTGTTTCAATTTTTCCCTCATTTGTCACAAACAGATTTGTTGTCGACGGGATTAAGGTATTACGCTTCAATATTCGGGTCCTTTTTTCTTCATTTCTGGCTCCCCACGTTTCCAGTTGCTCCATCTTTTCCAGCACCAGTCCCACTTCCATTTTGATCATTGACAGACCTACATCTTCCACCTTTTTTCGCCACATTTTTTTGGAGGCCTTCGGGGCAAGTTCTGGTTGGTTGGTTTCATCCATTTGCTTCTTATTTTTACATGTTGCCTCCATATAACCCTGAGCTTTACACCATTGACAGAATTTTGGAATTTTTTCATAGATTATCTCCTGGTGCCGGCTTGATGGGTGATATGGTACTCCCAGCCAGAAAGAATACACAGGCGGCTTGGATAGGTCCATCTCCACACACACACACGGGCTCCATCTGTGCGAGATTGAAAATGCAGTGAAATTGTCCCTCTTCAAGAATCGACCAAAAGCACCCGTAATAACACGCAACATAGATTCATGATAAAAATGGGGAGGTAGGCCAGGGAAAAAATCCATATCGGAACTAGTGACGATTCTTGGTCTTCATCGAATTCTGGTGACAAGATAGAGAGTCAGCAAGGTGTTCCGTCGATGTCTGATGATTCACGATCACATGCTATGCCAAAGTCCTCCTCCGTCGAAAAGCGAATGAACACGTTACAGGGGCGCTACATGGTACTGGCTGAAAAGAAACTCTTGAGACCCCAACGATTCTTTATGTAATTCCGGATCTGGTCTAGTGATGGCCGTCTCTTCATAAATCTCAGAACCACAGAATACCGGAATGGAAAAGCCGTCTGCTCTAGTTCAGTTTTAGAAAAATGGAACCACAAAGCTCCCTCAGTCTCATTCGGTTTTCTCATCTCTATCCTCACCTCCGGGATTGGCTGAGGACGAGACTGCACTATGGATGCATAGGTTGCATTCCCTCCCACCACCTTGACCGACGGCCGGTGAGGGGCTGCCCCTGGCATTCACAGGAAGACTTTGCTAGGGTTCAAAGGTTGAGAGAATATTTTTATTTTTGGTAAGCTTTTTTGACAGAGGAATTGAAGTACACCATTTAATCATCTAGTAGATGTATCATATCTATTAGGTACAAATGATATTCAGAAATATAGGAATTTAGTTTCAACTTTAACTAGTGATGGTTGATGATCAACTTAATAAAGAAAACAAGTTTCAAATAAGAAATTATTGAACTGAAGTTAATATTCATTCAAATCCTCATTTTGCATCATTGTTTGATTCGATCATTTTTATGATTGTATAGTACAATTATTTTCGAAGAATATGATAAAATATTGTATAATCACATAATAACTAATCAAGTATCAATGTCAACATGATATAAGTTATATGTTTTCTTTCAAAGATAAACATTTATTCAAAATGATATATTTTTCGAAACATAAATTATTTTGGGAGCACGTTATATTTTTATTATTCCTTCTTCAAGAGCAATATGTCAATGTTCTTTCGAAATATTAAAAATTATAATTCATGAACTTCAATAACAAATAATATACTTTTGAAATATTAATTATAATGTTATGCGATTTCAAGAACAATAACATTATATATTATCAATTTAAAATTTATAAATGAGCATCTAAAAATATTTAATCAGTTAAAGAGTCAAATAATATTTAATAATCATAAATGTGGATTTATTTGGTTTCATCCTTGATTAATAGAAGCATGATAGGATACATTATATTAAAATTCATTGGAAATTGGTATGGAAACAATAATATTGATTAAGACAGACGTGATAAATAATATCTGTTAGGCATCAAGATGAACATCAAACTCAACCCCACTCCGTTTCCGAAAAAACGCAGAGCAGAAGAAAAAAAATCCATCAGTCTCATTTGATCAGGCATTCACATCTTGAATCCTTAAACCTTATCAAAATGGGTCTTGAATGCTGTTTATGCTTATATAATCCAAAAAACCCAAAAAAATTACTCTAAAATTGAACTACAGAAAAATAAAAATTCAGTCTTTCTCAAAATTCGTGTTCTGTGTAACTAACTCATAAACATAAAACAATCAATTGCCAATAATCCATGCATAAAAAATCCTATCTCCACGTGAAACAGGATAAGCAAAAAAAACTTTGTGCTCAAGAATATAAATTTGAATCTATACATATAAAACCTCTATCCATGTATTTGCTTAATTACATAAACCAATACACACAATTATCATGCTTATGTGTAAAAAAAAAAATCACAAAACACCAAATTCATTTCGATATATGTGTCGCATGATTGTGCTAATTAAAAAATTAGTACATTCACTAGACTTTGAAGAATTAAGTTTTCTTGCTGATAACATGTTATATGTAAAGCGAGAAAAAAAGAGAAGAAACTAGAGAAGTCAATAGACTTGTGTGTGTATTTCATTAAGAACCAAAACCCCATATTTATAAGGAAGAATTAGGATTGCAGCTGATACAATGATATCAATAACTAGGGTTGTAGGTTTATAATTGTAATTCACTAATAAACATATTATTCACAACATAATCCAATTCAAGGGTTGCTCTTAGTTTTTCTTTGTAGGTGGGATTTCGGAGAGGGGTATAATCGAAATGTTATTACTTTTACTTCAATGATTAAATGGTTGTGCATGCAAGATAAGATTGATGATCCAGTAGGGTTGTTTAATCAATTATTGGAATGAGGTTTCAACAAAATGTTACAACTTGGAATACTTCGATTGATGAGTTATGCAAGAGTGGAAACACGGAGGTTGCTCTCCGGTTGCAAAACGAAGTCAGAAGCAGAAGGTATTATTCATGGCCTTTGTAAAGAGGGGTTGTTGGAGAATTTGGAGATGAAGGTTAGGGGAGTTCTGCCATATTTGATCACAATTCATGGTTTGTGTGAAAGCGGAGGGGTGGATTTTGGCTATAGGCCCAATTCAATTTTTCCCTTGCAAAAAAATAAATAAATAAATAAATAAAATTATAAGGTAAAAAAGACATTTTATGTGAATTTGTTCACATATCAGTTTGTACAACAGAAAAAGAAATTCACCATATCGAAGAAAGCCTCTGATTCTTAAGAACCCAATGAGCATTTTTCCCCATAATCAAACAAATAAAGATTGGAATCTCGTTTAGTTCTTACGCTTTCATGTCTACCACTCAATTCATCCGATAATTACAGGGATGAAGCCAATCTAGAATGTGAATCATAAAGAAAATACATATTAAACCGATCACAAGAATACCAGTTACATTACCTATTATCCAAAGAGAAATCCTTCCATTAGTACTCTACTTCCCTTCAATTTCATCAAGTGGTCATGCTATAGACATAAACAGTCATGGATAATTATGAGATGATATCCTTTCTAATGGGCTAAGAGAATTGAATAAAGCTACTTGTACACAATCCCCCACACAATCCCTTACACCCCCCTCACATGGAGGGGGGCCCACACATAATAAAATATTTGTGGGCCCCCCTTCATGTGAGGGGGGTGTAGGGCATTGTGTAAGGGGGTGTGTGTACATGTAGTATTGTTGAAGAGAATTAGTCCAGCTTAAAATATTTTTTAGTTTAGCCCTGGTTCCACCCGAAAGGCGGTGACAGAGATCGCCCCCATATTGGCCGGTTGTCTGCTGCCGCACCCTGTTCGGACAGGCCCTGTCCAAGAAGATTAATCCTTATTGAAATGGTAGACCATGACAGGTGTCCTAATATGATTCGTTTAATGTCTTGTTACAAGCACTTTGTAAGAACATGAAGACCAATTAAGTGAGTGGACTATTTAACTTGGCGATTCAAAGAGGTGAAGAACCCGATTGTTTAATATATTGATTAACGGGTTTTGCATAGGATTGATGATGCAAATAGTTGTTTTGTCGGAGGATAAAGGACAGAATCCACATGATGTAAGCTACAATATGTTAATTATGCGAGATGAACATTTTCTTCTCAAAGAATATGAACGTCTCTTATAAGAAAATAGATATGATTAAGACAATTGTCAATATCTCCATTTATTAACTCAAGCAAAACTGTTCTACTTTTTGAAAAAAAAATTCTTGAGGTGTTCAGATTGTTCACATCTATCGAAAATGATTAATCTTTTTTCAAATGCTTGTACAATCCAAATTGCATCAAAATAACATAAACTTCTACTTATTACAAGTCAAATTTGATTTTCCGATGAAACTTCTTCAACACTGAAATATCTTATCTGTAATTCAACATTCTAACCGATCTAACTCTCTTATACCACTTATTAAAAATTGAGATTAATTTCTCAATTGTCCACAGATCATTGTTAGAGAATTTATTTGGAAGCTCGAAAGTGTAAAAGTATATGGAGAATAACAACACACAGAATTTTCGTGGAAAATTTTCAGATCGGAGAAAAATCACATGCTCTCAAAGCTAAAGATATTCCATTAATAGAAAAAAATTGTACAATATATAAAATCTCACACACACCGTAAAATATAATACTAGGTGAGACTATAAAGGATCACAAGTCTTATCTCTGAGTGAATTGCCCAAATAGTCATTGAACTTTACATCATGTTTCCACAAGGTCACCGAACTTTAAATTACCAAACTCATCACTGAACTTTTCAAAAGGTTTACACGGGGTCGCTGAACTTTAAGAACCACTTCATTCATCACTAAATTTTATAAAAAATTCTCACGAGGTCACTGAACTTTGCAAAAGGTTTTCCAGGGATCACTAATTTATTATTCCTGGGAAACTTTTTGCAAAATTTAGTGATGAGTGAGAAGATTTTTTAAGTTCAATGATCCCGTGGAAACTTTTTGGAAAGTTCAGTGATGAGTTTGATGATTTTTAAAGTTCAGTGACCTTATGGAAGCATGGTGTAAAGTTCAGTGACTATTTGGGCAATTCACTCCTCATCTCATGATAGTACACGGGATAAATAAAATACTTTATTTATACAAACACAAATGAAGGGAATTTTATGTTGGAATTGGGTTTTTGGAACAAGAAAATTAGTTAAGTTTGACTTCGTGTCAATTTCGGTCAAATATTCGGACTTGATCCGATAGTCAAATTACAAAAGTAAATAGACCAACTTGTTTTACTCGTCGAGTAGATCGTCGTGGTATATTTGGAACCTCGAAACCAATTCCGGATGAATGAGAAATTGAGGTCCAAAGATGGAAGGAAAAACTAAACATAATGTCGCGAAACTGCACATAATGTCGCTCGAGCGACGTGGACTTCGCTCGAGCGAAGTGGGATATTGCTCGAGCGAAGGTCAAGCTGAAAGCCAACGAAATGTGTTCTGTTCGAAATTTGACTCTCTCGCTCGAGCAAGAGGTTGGCGAAGATCTAGCGACATGAAATATTGCTTCTGTTCGTAAGGTTGCAAGGTTTGGCCTGCATCACTTCATCCATACCCCTTCACCTTCTATATAGGACCCCTTGGACATGTATTATTAATTCCATATCATACTTTACATGTTATGTTGCATAAAACATTCCATAAAAGTGATTTTCTTTGCATAAAAAATCATGGTTATGGTAGAGAGGAAATTCCGTTCGAATTCGTTGGTCTAAGTCATTTGGAGTGCTCCTATGACTTGATGTGGTCGTTGTATCTTGGGAGATGACTCCAAAAACTGTTAGCACCAATGCGGGGCAAATTCATCTTAGGGAGAAAGTGTTCAACACTTGCCTCGGCCAATTGCTTCACTTGCATCTCCTCTTTCTTATTTCTGATTTCTTTCTAACTTAGTGTTTGATTTCAGAAATTAACTAATATTCTTTTGATTTCATGTAAGGTTTGAAATAAAGAATGGAAAGTTATGAATCCGTATTCATGTACTCAGATTCGGTAAAGTATCTTTTTATCTTCTCAATTCCATTTTGGTAAGTTGAAATTACGTTTCGACTTCACGGTACATTTCATGAATATAATGTATGCACATTATCGGTGTAATATCCCCAACACTTTAACTTATATTTAGCCTATGTTTGGGCTCCATTTTTATAAAAACTCATTTTTTTTCAAAATACACTATCTATAAAATAATTTTACACTTAAATCAAAAAAAAATTCCTTATCTTTTAACCATACATTCTCAAACTTTTTACTATTCCAAAATACTTTTTCTTGAAAAAAAAAAAAAAAAATGGAGCCCAAACAGGGGGCTTAGTGTGGGATTTTAAACATTTGCTATCACAATTAGGAACCTAAAAATCATATTCTATGTGGGATAGACAAGTATAATTCTAATTGAATTGGACAATACCAAGTCAAAATCACAACACCACATTAATTGAGGGGAAAGGGTTCTTGATGAGATTAAATACCGAGGAGGTAGCAGCAAGAATTAAAGAGATTTAGAGGTGGACAAGGTTTCACTGATCAAAATGTGAGAGCAAGAAGAACAAAAGGCTCTAAATGGGTGAATGGGGGGAACATGTCGGAGGTTGTGGTGGGGGTGGTCGCGACAACGACGGTGGAGAGTAGGGAGTGGTAAAGAAAAGATGAACTTGTTTTTTTATCTTTTATTCATTTTGTGTCCCTATCATTTTGGAAAAAAAAAAAAAATAATAATAATAATAATAATATTGCATTGTTGGTTCACTTATTTTTCTTCTTGCATTTTTGTAATTGTACCATCCATAAAAGTGAAGGACTATATGGGAAATTAAAATTTTATATCTTGTTCTTGTATCTTTTCTTTTCGTTCATCTACAGGGGACAACAAATTCGTCATTTTACGAGAGTTTAAAAGCCAAAAGGGATGATGGAAGAACGAATTATGTTACTCAATTAAAAGTTTGGGTTGGACTTTGCTAACAAAATTGGTTAGTGGTGAATTTGTTACTAATATGGAAGGTTGAGAAGATTTGTGCGAAAAAGATCATAGAAATAAGAGAGCACAACACAAAAAGTGGGAACTCGTTAAGAAGGGGAAATTGCACCCATGATACCAAAAAGCTTTCATTTAATATCACACTTTGTCTAAACCTTTCATTTGTGACACTAAGTTACCAAGCCTTTAAAGAAATCGCAGCTCAAGTACAAAATGACGGTTCCATCAATTTGACCAAAACCATCAGTTGACCTAAAAAATTATAATTTTAATAATTTCTCCCAAATAAATTAAGGACATTTTGGGCATAATACATATCTCCTACTAAATCAAAAAATTTAAGAAACAAAAAACAAAATCACAACCCACCCACATCTCCTTCTTTCCCAACCCCTTACCACCTTCAAACCACTCTCAACCCGCCACCTAAGGCACTGGAAAATGCCCCTTATACCGGCGGTTTAACCCACCCCCCACCCCCAACACACTCCAACAAACCATCCACACAAACATTACTAATCCGAAACAAAGAGAATAAACCTTCCAACAACCTGTACAACAAACCTGGGCATTTCATTGTACTGGTCGAACCTCCACGAAATGAAATAAACTTCTTAACATCCAAGCAACTGGTTGCAAAGAGTGGAAAATCTATTGGCCAAACTCCCAAATGTAGAACTTGATTTGGACTTGAACCTGGGGCTGGGAAGAAGTCGACCAAGGAAAATAGGAAATCTGCCAAAGTTGAAACTGGAACAAGGCTGGCCATAGCAGTGGACTGGCCGAAACTCACCAGAATCAAAATCATTGTCAAAACAGCGCTTCAGTATTGAGGCTATCTCGAACAGCACCAAGAAATCTGGATATATCTTTGCTATCCACTTCGCAACTTTTAGAGATGGTCCATTTTAGGATCCAGCTCATCGTCGAAGTGCCCACACTTCTCTACATAGGGACGGTTCATCTATGCGGAGGTATTCTTTGTTTAATTTGAAGGTCAATAAGACAATTTAAGATAAAATTTTCTTTAAGATAAACCATACACAAATGCTTTCATAATTTTGCATTGATAATACTTTCGTAGATCCTTTATGTTCCATGGATGAGGTTGTGCCTTTCCATCCATTCTTTCGATTTATAGGTTTCAGGTCAAACATCTTCCTTTATATAGTAGAGACCCTCCTATTAGGGACCAAGGGTTCCTATTCCCGGTTCCTTAGTAGATAGGAAAACCCTTCGTAGCACCAGATCGTTTATACGAAACGACTTCCTTTTAACTTTTGAGTTGTAATAGCTAGTCATCTTCCGCTGGTAGATAGCCAACTTTGTTTGAGACCCATCCCTCCTTTCTTCAAGGAAGTCTAGTTCACATCTCATCAGTTCATCATTTGATACTTCGTTAAAATGTATGTGGCGAGGAGACGGTAGACCTACCTCGACTGGGCTCATAGCCTCTGCGTCATAAGTCATAGAGAAATATGTTTGCCCTGTGGCTGTTCAGCTAGTAGTTCGGATTACCCATAAGACCTGAGGTAGTTCGTCGACCCAGACCCCTTTTGATGCATCCAGCTTCCTCTTCAGAGTGTACTTGATAGTCTTATTTACAGCTTCTACTTGACCGTTGGCCTGGGGGTGATGCGGAGAAGAAAAATACTTTTTGATTCCCAATTCTTCACATAGGTCTCTAACATTTTTGTTGTCGAACTTGTTGACCTATGGTTAATTATGACCTTTTTGTTTTGATTATAACAAACAAATCATCTTTGTTTACTAACAAATTGAATTGAGTATTTAAGCTTTCAAAGCCATCGAAAGGATTTTTCATACTCAAAGTGAAGCGTTAAACGAGTATTCAAAGCAAATCACTCAAGACAATAGCAAATGGCATATGGCAATCGACTTGGAACTTAACAGAATCGCAAATCAATATACAAGTCAAAATGAGGCTCGAAGAGAACAAGAACATTGAAGAAAGAGTTATTTATCGAACGTCGTTATATATGTAAAGGTATAACTCATCAATATTTTTACAAGTGTATAAAGCTCAAATCATATTTTTCATATCTTATCACTTGCATGAAATTGTTTTTGCAAAAAATCAACATTTTGATGAAAGAAGGAAAATTCGATTTTGACATACTTCGGTCGACCGAAGTGTGTACCGGTCGACCGAACCATGTTCGACCGAAATCTTTCTGTTGGTCAGCCGAAATTTCAAATGTTTAAAATCTTGTAACGGCTACGAGTTCCGGTCGACCGAAAGTGATCAACCGAAAGTGCCTGAACCTCATTTCTTCATCTATAAATAGGGCACTATTTTGGCATTCAAAACCACCAACTTACAAGAGATTTTAAGAGAGCTTATTTATTGAAAGACATTGCATTTATTAGTTTTGCTCTTTTATTTCATCTATTGCAAAGAATTTCTTGATTGATCAAAAACTTGCTTTCATCTTTTTATCAAGAAATTTCTCTAGCAAGAAAACTTTGATCTCATCTATTCTCTATTCTTGAAAAAGGTTTTCTTTGCCAACACTTATATTGAAGTGTAAATCTCTCTAAATACTTAACTTGTATTATTTTGTTAAGAGAGATTGATTGGTTGAAAACTTTGATACAAAAGCACAAACTATTTCATTATCTATCATCTATCAAAGTTTACTTCATAAACACTTGAGCTTTACTATTTGCTATCTATTGAAGTGTTATCCTAACTCTCTAAATACTTGACTTGATTATATCAATTGTTAAGAGAGTTCTTTCTATTGTAAAATTATCATTTACTTTGTGACGGTTTCGAGAGCCTTGTGAAAACTCGATTGTTGTTAAGGACTAGGTACTCCTTGTTGTAAGTTACCTAAGGTTAAGTGCACCTTGTTGTAAGTCACTTAAGGATAGGTGCTCCTTGTTGTAAGTCACCTAAGGAATTGGTACTCCTTGTTGTAAGTTACCACTTTAGTGAATTTGGCCTTGCTCGTGACGGAGAGCTTGGTAACGGGGACGTAGATCACATTGTGTTCGAACCCCTTTTAAATTGGTGGTTATCTTTACATTATTGCACTTTACTTTACATTGTCATTTATTTTGTGCAATATCTATACTTGAACTAAGTTAACAAATTGCATATTTAATTGTTGCATTTCACTTAGCATTTGTTATTTGTGTTTTGAGTAGTTTTGAGACTAAGTATCGAAAAAGTTTCAAAAACCAATTCACCCCCCTCTTGGTTAGTTAATCTTGGGTTATCAATTGGTATCAGAGCAAGGTGCTCCTTTTGAAAAGATTTTACAATCTTGAGTAATGGCTAACCACATTTCTCAATGTCTTGAGGGGTTTTCCACAAATCGTCCTCCTCTCTTTGATGGTACGAATTATAATTATTGGAAAACTAGAATGACTATTTATATTCAATCATTTGATTATAATGTTTGGGAGGTAATTGATTCCGGTCCTCATAAGATTACTAAAACTATCAAAGTTGATGGAAAACCGGATGAAATCATTTCAAAACCTAAAGAAGAATTTGATGAAGATGATAAAAGAAAATTGTCTTTAAATGCTAAAGCCAAAAATCTTCTTTATTGTGCATTAGGTATAAATGAATTTAATCGTATTAGTGTATGTGATTCCGCATATGAAATATGGCATGCATTAGAAGTCACTCACATGGGTACTAACAAAGTAAAAGAAACTAAGATAAATCTTTTGTTCAAAAAACTTTGAAAATTTCTTTATGAAACAAGATGAATCTATTGCTAGCATGATTACTCGTTTCACCGACATTGTTAATGGCCTTAAAGGCTTTGATCGCAAATTTACTAATGGTGAACTTGTAAGCAAAGTGCTTAGGTCTCTCTCCGAAGATTGGGACTCCTTGAGGATGTTGATAGAAAACACTAAAGATGTCAATACATATCCTTTGGAAGAGCTTTATGGAACATTGATGACCTATGAGCTAAATCATGCCGAAACAAAGGAGAAATCTAGAAAAGCAAAAGAGGAAGAGAAGAAGGATCCTCCTAGAAGGCAAATTGCTTTAAAGTCTTCATATGATGAAGAAACCTCAAACTCAAACAAGAGTGATGAGGAACTTGATGATCTCGTTCTTCTTGTCAAAAAGTGGAGAGGCTTTCGCAACAATCGTCGATTTCAAAAGAAAGAAGACAAAGGTGAGGACAAGAACAAGAAGATTGTTTGCTTTGATTGTGACAAACCCGGTCACAAAAGAACCGAGTGTCCCAACAAGAGAAAGTTCTTCAAGAAGAAAGCTCTACAAGCCACTTGGGATGAAAGTGATGATGAGCATGAAGAAGATGAAAGTCAAGATGAAGTTGCAAACATGTGCTTCATGGCCATTGAAGATGAGGTAAACACTAATGACATTCCTTCTTATGATGAACTATCTACTTCATATGATGAGATTATTGAAGCTTTTGAAAAACTTGCTCTCAAACATTCCACTCTTAAAAAGCAACACATTTTATTGAAGAATGAGACCAAAAAGATTCTAGAAACTCAAAAGAATTTTGAAAAAGAAAAAGATGATCATAGGTCTCTAATAAAAGAAAATGCTTCTCTAAAAGAAAAAGATCCTAGATTTGACCAAAATTGTGCACAACTTTACTCAAGGAAAGAAAAACTTTGAGTTAATGCTTGGAAAGCAAAAATGTGTTTTTGATAAAGGTGGAATCGGATACAAACCTTTTCTAAAACAAAAAATCTCTTGAAAGCATATTTGTTAAAGCTTCTAATACCACATGTAGCTTTTGTAATAAATTTGGACATGTAGCTTTTGATTGCTTAATCAAAAAGAGGTTACACTTTCAAAGAAATAAGTGGGTTCAAGGGTCCACTAGCACTAACTATCAAGGACCCAAAGTTAAATGGGTACCAAGATCAAAAATTTTGAATCAACTTTTGTAGGTATCTTCAAAGATTAAGAGCAATTGGTTCTTGGATAGTGGTTGCTCAAAACACATGACCGGAGACAAAACATTATTGTCAAACTTCAAAAAGAAAGATGGGGGTCATGTCACATTTGGAGATAATGCCAAAGGAAAGATCATGGGCATTGGAAATATTGGTAATCCTTCATCTCCTTCTATCGAAAATGTTTTATTAGTGGATAATCTAAAACATAATTTGCTAAGTATTAGTCAATTATGTGATAAAGGTTATCATATCAAATTTGATTCTTCAAAATGCCTTATTAAGGATGCTACATCAAAAGAGGTATTGTTCATGGGAAGCCGATGTAAAGATGTTTATGTCATTAACATTGAATTTGAAAAGGAATTAAAATGTTTGTCAAGCTTTAAAGATGACACTTGGTTATGGCATAGAAGACTAGGCCATGTTAGTATGGACCTAATTTCAAAAATCTCAAAAAATTGCTTTGTCAAAGGTCTACCAAATTTGAAATTCGAAAAGGACAAGATTTGTGATGCTTGTCAATTTGGAAAACAAACGAAAAGTTCTTTCAAAACTAAGCAATTCTTTTCAACCACAAAACCTTTACAACTTCTCCACATGGATCTCTTTGGACCTTCTAAAACCGCAAGTTTAAGTGGTAAGCACTATGCTTTTGTCATTGTTGATGACTTTTCAAAATTTACTTGGGTTCTGTTTTTAAACTTGAAAAATGAAGTTTTAAAGATATTCAAACATTTTTGCAAAAAGGTTCAAAATGAAAAAGGATACTCTATTACAACCATTAGAAGTGATCATGGTGGAGAATTTGATAATGTTGCTTTTGATGAATTTTGTAAAGAAAATGGATATGAACATAATTTTTCGGCTCCTAGAACTCCTCAACAAAATGGTGTAGTAGAAAGAAAGAATCGAACATTGCAAGAAATGGCTAGGACCATGCTAAATGAAAATAATTTACCCAAATATTTTTGGGCCGAAGCCGTTAACACCGCTTGCTATATCATGAATAGAGTTTTGGTAAGTCGAAAGAACACCAAAACTCCATATGAGCTTTGGAAAAATAGAATTCCCAATATTAATTACTTTAGAGTTTTTGGTTTGCAAATGTTTCATACTAAATACCAAAGAGAATTTGGGAAAATTTTTGATCCAAAATCCGATATTGGAATCTTCCTTGGATACTCATCTACTAGCAAAGCTTATAGAGTTTTCAACAAAAGAACTCTAGTAGTGGAAGAATCCATGCATGTTACGTTTGATGAAACTAATTCTCTTGATCAAGAGGAAGGTATTGATGTAGGTTTGGAAACTCCTCTTGAGCAAATGAGCATTCAAGATCAAAACAATGGAGATTCTAAAGATGTTGAAAACAAAGATTTGGAAGAACCAATCTCTCAACAAGGAGAAGAAGAATCCCCCAAAAATCATAGTGATCCAACACTTCCAATCGAATGGAAGTTTGCTCCCTCCCATCCAAAGGAACTCATAATTGGTGATCCTTCCAAAGGTATAAGTACTAGAAACTCTACCAAAAGTTTTCTAAACAATTGTGCTTTCATTTCTCAAATTGAGCCAAAGAATTTCAAAGAAGCCGAATTTGATGAGTTTTGGATTCTAGCAATGCAAGAAGAACTAAATCAATTTGAAAGAAATCATGTTTGGGATTTAGTTGATAGACCAAATGATCAAACCGTTATTGGCACAAAATGGGTTTTTTTCGAAATAAACGAGACGAAAATGGTATAATTGTGCGTAACAAGGCTAGACTAGTGGCCCAAGGTTACAATCAAGAAGAAGGTATTGATTTTGAAGAAACATTTGCACCGGTTGCTAGACTAGAATCTATTCGCATGCTTCTCGCTTTTGCTTGCCATAAAGGTTTTATTCTTTACCAAATGGATGTTAAAAGTGCATTTTTAAACGGCTTTATTCAAGAAGAAGTCTATGTCGAACAACCTCCCGGTTTTAAAAAATCACAAATTTTTGGAAAAGGGTGTTTAAACTTAGAAAAGCACTATATGGTTTGAAACAAGCTCCTAGAGCTTGGTATGAAAGATTGAGCAAATTTCTTATCTCAAATGGTTTTCAAACGGGAAATGCGGACACTACACTTTTTATCAAAAACCAAAAATAATGACATGATTGTTGTACAAATTTACGTTGATGATATTATTTTTGGTGCAACTAATATTTGCCTTTGTGAAGAATTTTTCAAAGTGTATGAGTAAAGAATTCGAAATGAGCATGATGGGAGAACTAAAGTTCTTCCTAGGACTTCAAATCAAACAAACTAATGAAGGCATCTTCATTAGTCAAACAAAGTACATCATAGACATGCTCAAGAAATTTGATTTTGAAGACTTAAAGCCAATGAATACTCCAATGAGTTCATCAATTAAATTGGACAAAGATGAGCATGGGACTTCAATTGACGTAACAAAATATCGAGGTATGATCGGATCTCTTCTTTATTTAACCGCTAGTAGACCCGATATCATGTTTAGTGTTTGTTTATGTGCTAGATTTCAATCAAATCCTAAAGAATCTCATTTAAGTGCCGTAAAACGAATTTTTAGATATCTATGTGGTACTAAAACTTTAGGACTTTGGTATCCAAAGGGCACTCATATTGATCTTATTAGCTATACGGATGCCGATTGGGCGGGTTGCACTATTGATCGAAAAAGCACAAGCGGAACTTGTCACTTTTTAGGCTTTGCCCTTGTGTCTTGGTTTAGTAAGAAACAAAATTCCGTTGCATTATCAACCGCCGAAGCCGAATATATCTCGGCCGCTAGTTGTTGTGCTCAAGTTCTTTGGATGAAACAAACCCTTAGTGATTATCATCTAGCCTTTGAAAAAATTCCTATTATGTGTGATAACACTAGTGCTATAAATTTGTCAAAAAATCCCATTTTGCACTCTCGCACTAAACATATTGATATTCGACGAGGCTTAGGTATCATCGATGCATCTGAAATTTGTGACTAAACTTGACGTATATGCATAATAAAATGAATTTTGGATTTTCTGTTGTTCGGTCGACCGAAATATTACGGCCAACCGAACTTTGCATATTCGGTCGTACAAATGATCAACCGAAACCATCTTTCGGTCGACCAGTTGATCGACCGAAGTACTACTTTCGGTCGACCATAAGTCAGCCGAAACCTCCTGCAGCTTCCAAGCTTAAAGCTCTGCAGAGTTTCGGTCGACCGGTGGATAGTTCGGTCGACCGAAAGTGCGCGAATCTGCTGTTTTAAAAACCAGATTTCATCCCCAAATCATCACTTTTAAACCCTAAATCGCGATTCTTGTCTTCTCCTCTCTTCAAATCGCCCAAATCTCTCAATCTTTCTTCAAATCACTTCAAGATTTCGACAAATCTCCCACATTCCTCACTTTTTCACATCAAAATCCAAAGTTTCATCTCCATTTTCATCAAGAAAATCAAAAATCTAGAATTTTTTCAAAAACTCGAAAATCTTGATTTCTCTTTGAAATTCCATTGCAAATCCTCTCAAATCATTTACCCACTTCTAAGATTTACAACCCACTCATTTCCCATTACTTACCACTCTTTTTTTTAACAATTTTCTCACACTCGAAAATCTCCAAAGTTTTGAAATCGTCCAAAATCGACCATGCCACCGAAGAAGAAATCGAAGAAAGGGGAAGCTAGCTCATCTAATGTTGGTGTTGAACCACCCCTACCCGATCGTTTCACCGATTGCCCCATTTTAATTGGTAAGTCCATTGATGTTGTTGAATTATCCCTTCAAGCCCCTTCACTTAGGATAGAGGACTATTTTGAGAATATTGGTTGGAAAAACATCATTTCTATTTCCGAATGTGTTTACCCGAAATTAATTCGCGAATTCTTCCGTAGTGCTTCTTTTAATTCAAGCTTTATCTCTTGCATTATCAAAGATGTACATATCACTCTTGATAGGTCCACTCTTCGTCGTATTCTTGAATTAGATGCTTGTCACAATTGCGTTTATATGCAACATTATCCCGTTACTTTTGATGATTATAATGAGCTTGAAGCGTGTTGTCGTGTCACCGACCGACAATTATCCACTAAAATGATTTTAAACTTGAACCATCTCACTATACCGTGCAAAATTCTTCATCGAGCCATTGCACATATTATAGTTCCTAGAAGTGGCCATTTCGAAGAAGTTCATCATCTCGACCTATTTATCCTTGATTCACTTCTTGTTGGTCGAAAATTGGACTTTGCATACATTTTCTTAAAACATCTTCATCACGTCCACTCGTCTCCTAGAGTTTTAGGTTTACCCTATGGGATGCTTTTTTACAAAAATCTTTCAATACTTCAAAGTGCCATTGGATGATGAGCCCTCTCTAAAACCCAAACACACCGATGTCATTAATCTTAACACCCTTAAACGCATGAAAATCGTTAAGGGTAATGGGGAATGGGTGTGTCGCACTCAAGGCTTTGATGATGCCTCGGGGCCTACCACTTGGCCATTTACCGAAGAAGAGGCGGAATTGGGTGTTGGTGTTGATGGTGGTGATGATGGTGGTGGTGATGGCGGTGATGGTAATGATTCACCTCGACCGAGACATGGGGTCAACTACTTCGCATGTTGCAACCGGCCGATATATGTCCGAAGATCAATTCAATATCCTTCAAGGTCGGCTTGATTCCCTTGCTACTACCATTAATACTCGCATGGACACTCTTGAGCAAAGGATTGAACAAAGGATGGATCAATTGAGCTTATCTCAAAATGCATTTTTTGATCACATGTACTCGTTTTATCCTCGAGGCCCTCCTCCACCGCCGGAAGAATGAAATGTATCTTTTTTTTTGCTCATGTTGGACTTGTTTCTCTTATAACTATTAAATTGTCCAAACATTCTAATGCAATTTAAAACTATGTGTTGTTTTCTTATGTTCTTGGTTATTTTGTGACCTATGGTTCCTTGAGCATTATGGCTTGACTTGTTGCACTATCTCTATGAATTGTGGTATATGACTTATGGTAATACATGTTATGCAAATGATTGGCTCCCTTCTCATCCTTATTTTTTTTGCCATACAAAGGGGCAATGGATCACATAGCTATGCATGATAAGGGACATATAAATAGGAAGTCATATATGCTACACTTGCATATTGAAAGGGGGAATTCAATTGGAATATACTTGTCTATGGTTGATTCAAGATTGTGATCTCATATCCTTCTTATATGTGCTATCTTTTTGCTTATGTCAAAAGGGGGAAGAGATATATATATAATTATGCTTGTTAAAGTTGTAAAACAAAGAAATACATGCTTAAACTTGATATATGCATGTTGATAGGGGGAACATATGCTTAAAGTTCATATCACTTTGGTTACTATCTCATTGCAAAATTATCTTGTTTGTCATAATCAAAAAGGGGGAAATTGTTGACCTATGGTTAATTATGACCTTTTTGTTTTGATTATAACAAACAAATCATCTTTGTTTACTAACAAATTGAATTGAGTATTTAAGCTTTCAAAGCCATCGAAAGGATTTTTCATACTCAAAGTGAAGCGTTAAACGAGTATTCAAAGCAAATCACTCAAGACAATAGCAAATGGCATATGGCAATCGACTTGGAACTTAACAGAATCGCAAATCAATATACAAGTCAAAATGAGGCTCGAAAAGAACAAGAACATTGAAGAAAGAGTTATTTATCGAACGTCGTTATATATGTAAAGGTATAACTCATCAATATTTAGCAAGTGTATAAAGCTCAAATCATATTTTTCATATCTTATCACTTGCATGAAATTGTTTTTGCAAAAAATCAACATTTTGATGAAAGAAGGAAAATTCGATTTTGACATACTTCGGTCGACCGAAGTGTGTACCGGTCGACCGAACCATGTTCGACCGAAATCTTCTGTTGGTCAGCCGAAATTTCAAATGTTTAAAATCTTGTAACGGCTACGAGTTCCGGTCGACCGAAAGTGATCAACCGAAAGTGCCTGAACCTCATTTCTTCATCTATAAATAGGGCACTATTTTGGCATTCAAAACCACCAACTTACAAGAGATTTTAAGAGAGCTTATTTATTGAAAGACATTGCATTTATTAGTTTTGCTCTTTTATTTCATCTATTGCAAAGAATTTCTTGATTGATCAAAAACTTGCTTTCATCTTTTTATCAAGAAATTTCTCTAGCAAGAAAACTTTGATCTCATCTATTCTCTATTCTTGAAAAAGGTTTTCTTTGCCAACACTTATATTGAAGTGTAAATCTCTCTAAATACTTAACTTGTATTATTTTGTTAAGAGAGATTGATTGGTTGAAAACTTTGATACAAAAGCACAAACTATTTCATTATCTATCATCTATCAAAGTTTACTTCATAAACACTTGAGCTTTACTATTTGCTATCTATTGAAGTGTTATCCTAACTCTCTAAATACTTGACTTGATTATATCAATTGTTAAGAGAGTTCTTTCTATTGTAAAATTATCATTTACTTTGTGACGGTTTCGAGAGCCTTGTGAAAACTCGATTGTTGTTAAGGACTAGGTACTCCTTGTTGTAAGTTACCTAAGGTTAAGTGCACCTTGTTGTAAGTCACTTAAGGATAGGTGCTCCTTGTTGTAAGTCACCTAAGGAATTGGTACTCCTTGTTGTAAGTTACCACTTTAGTGAATTTGGCCTTGCTCGTGACGGAGAGCTTGGTAACGGGGACGTAGATCACATTGTGTTCGAACCCCTTTAAATTGGTGGTTATCTTTACATTATTGCACTTTACTTTACATTGTCATTTATTTTGTGCAATATCTATACTTGAACTAAGTTAACAAATTGCATATTTAATTGTTGCATTTCACTTAGCATTTGTTATTTGTGTTTTGAGTAGTTTTGAGACTAAGTATCGAAAAAGTTTCAAAAACCAATTCACCCCCCTCTTGGTTAGTTAATCTTGGGTTATCAGAACTGTCGCCCGTTGTCTGAAACAATTGAGTGAAAAATGACGAACCGGCATATAAGATTTTTCCATAAGAATTTGGAAGTGTTGGCTTCAGTTATTTTTGTCAACGATTCGGCTTCAACCCACTTAGTGAAGTAGTCGATGGCGACAATTATTTAAAAAAAAAAAAAAACAAAAAAACCAGGGCACTACCTCTTCCTTTTGGAAAAGGTCCAATAAGATCAATTCCTCATTTAGCAAATGGCCAGGGACTGGAAATAACAGTGAGCTCCTGTGAAGGTTGTCTTTGAATTGTTGCGAAGCGTTGATGTAACACCCCAAATTCTCGGAAATCGAAGCGTTAGAAATTCTACTCCTGTTTGACCTCTTTGATGCTAACCAAAATAAATTTTAATTAAGATAAATTTTAGAGTTTGATACATATAAAATTATAATGGAAGATATATGTCCATATAGACCTTTAGAAAATTATATTGTAAATTGATTTTTGGAAAACATTTTGTGAAAATTCAGCAACTTTCGATTTCATAGCAGCGGAAGAAAATCTATGTTTGGCCTAGTAAACGTTGACTAAAAATTATGAAATTTTAACAGAGGCTGCGATACTCATATACATACATCACATAAAAATTTGGGGTCTCGACGTTGCCGTTTGGAACACGAAAGTATAGCTTGACCATGCTGGACTGAAAGTCTGAAACTGACCTAATACAGTTTACTAAAATGGGCATAACTTTTTCACTAGATATTATTTTACTGTAATTCCAAAAACCACTATTAGAAGACTCATAGGGCTTTCAAACCACACTGATTTCACTCAAAAACATACAGTTTAGCACAAGTTATGTCCTTTTAAATAGGAGAACAGAATCTGAAATTCAATCTAGTAATAAATAAACTTCATGCATGATCTCTCCAATGTTTCTAAATTATAGTCGACATGCAACATAAATAAAATTAGGCGAAACAAAACGCTAAACATTTTGAAAGTGTTGTCTAAGTATTCATAAAAAAAAATACACAGACGAAAATTTTACTAGGAAGTTAAAAAGCAGTTCAATCGCCGAGCACTTGCCACCATGCCAAACTCTTGCCATGCCTTCATTTAACCTATAAATTTGTAGGAGTGAGTATCACAAGTAATACTCAGTAGGAAACACTTAGGTAAATAAATAAATATATATATATATATATTTTCTAGAATTACAATTTGGTTATTTGTGTCACGGTCAATTTCAAAACAAACCGGTGATCGGGCAGTCCGTTTATTCTTAGGTTTTAACAACCCCTTTCTCTTATGAATCAAAATTCATCTCTTCATCTCTTATTGGAACCACCAAAGGGTGCTTCCATTCTCTCATGAGTGACACAATAACACGTTAATGCAAATTGAAAACAAACAATTTTTACTCTTCTTACAAAAGTGTTAGAAAACACCCCTACCTTGAATGCTTGGAATTTGAATATCTTTTGTGTTCAAAAAAATACAGCGTTCTCTTCACTTCCTCTTTCAGAAAATTTCCCGATTCAGGGTGCCTTAGCTCTATGAAAAAATGGGCGAATAACTTTTTGTAAAAGTATCTTAGTTTGGAAAAGAAAACATGGCCTTAGGGTTGAAGAAAATTGTTGCTTATCAAACACATAATGTAAGTGGCAATTGGCAATATTCACTATGGGAGTAAAACAAATATAAGTGGAATATTACTTGGTAGATTTATGAGGTAACGTGTGCCCTCTAACCTTTTAATTGAAATGGGAGTTTTTTTTTTATCATAATGGTTTTTAACTAGTGGATATTAACATTGTAATTGAAATACTTAATGGGTATAAATGGTGAAGTTATCATGTAATTACAATGGAATTTAAAACAATGGTAGTGGAATATTGACTAGGCATATAAATGATGGTTTATAAATGTGCATGTGACTTTTCAAATGTAAAAGTAGTTTTTTAATATATTGATAGTTTTTTAAAAAAAAAAAAAAAAAAAAAAAAAAAGGAAGTTAATATGATGAGTAGGATAGTTTATGAACTTAGTGGATGGTAAAAATAATAAATGGGGTTCTTTGGTACAATATAACATGTATCATAAAAATAATGTAACGAAATCAAAATAAATTTTGTCATTTAAAAGGGATTTCGACAACTTACAAAAATTTTAAAATAAGTGTACGCAACTTTACCATCATGACCAAAGCTTTAATTTAAACTCTTAGGAATGGTCATAGTGACATTATAATATAATTCAAATTATTTTCTAGTTCTACAAGAAAATTTTACTTGAAAACGACATAAGATGTATTTTTTTTCGGCCTCTACAGTTGACACTTATCGCACATTCTTGCAAATATTTGGGCATCTTTTTTCAAGGTCGATCAAAAGTAGCCCTGCCTTAGCACCTTTTGTGCTAAGGACCACCTCCAGAGTGATTGTCAAACACTCCTTCATGTATCTCTTGGAGCACATAATTAGCTTTTTCACCGCCCATACATCGAAAAAAAGGCATGAAAAAACCCTTTTTTGTACAAAATTCCGTCTTGGAAAACGAAGTGTGCGGCTCGCCTTTTGAGTTTTTGTGCTTCCTCTTTATCAGATGGTATGATTTGATCCTTCAAAAAGGCTATGATGGCTTCATCCATGATATGGTATCTTCTACCCACATTACATCTTCATCCTTTGAATTGAGGGCCTCGGAAGGTGTTCTATTGAAACCACGATGAGTAGTTTGGAATCTTTTCTACTGGCCAACTTCGAAAGAGCATCGAATTGGGAATTTTCATAACATGGGATTTGTGTCAATTCGAACCTTTCAAAAGTGGGGATGATACCCCAGCACCAGCTTCAAATAAGCAGACATGTCTTTGTCTTTGACCGAGAAATTGGCATTGACTTGGCTAACAACAAGCTGCGAATCGTTGTTGATGAGCAGCCTTTTCACTTCCATCTCTCTGGCCAACCTGGGTCTGATTAGAAGGGCCTCATATTCGATTGCATTATTGGTGGCTTTGAAGCCGAACCTCATGGCGCAGTTTAGCTTATTTTTCTCTGGGCTGACCAGGACCACTCCAGCTCCTGTTCCATTCTTCCCCGAGGAGTCATCAACAAAAACGTTCCAAGTGGGCGGTTCGGCAGGTTCCATCTCTACTTCCATTTCTGGATTAGGGGTGACATCTGCTACGAAATCTGTCAAGGCCTGCCGTTTAATTGCAGCCTTTGCCTTAAACATAATGTCAAATTCGCTGAGCTCTACTGCCTATTTAAGTAATTGTCCTGAAGCCTCTGGCTTCTACAGCACTTGCTTGAGGGGAAAATCAATCAACACCTATATGGCATGGGCTTAGAAGTACGGTCTTAGTTTCTGCGAAGTTGCAACAAGAGATAAAGCTAGCTTCTCCATGTCTAGGTAACGGGCTTTTGCCGCAAGCAAGGCTTTACTCACATAATAGACCGGTAGTTGGCGACCTTCCTCCTCCCTTACGGGCGCCGACCTGATAGTATCGACAGTCGATGATAAGTACAGTTGGAGTGGTTCTCCTGATACGGGTTTGAAAAAAGGACAGTCGATCCCAAGTGCTTTTTCAGCGCTTGCAAGGTCACTTCACACTCTTTGGTCCATTGGAATTTACTTCCTCCTTTCAGAACTTTGAAGAAATGCAAAAATTTGTCTATTGCTTTCAAAACAAAGTGGCTTAAGGCCGCTATCCTTCCAGTTAAACTTTGCACCTCTTTGGGTTTTTTAGGTGACCTCATCTCCATTAGAGTTTTAATTTTCTCTGGGTTGGCCTCTATGCCTCTTTGATTTACCATGTACCCCAAAACTTTTCTTGAAGCTATGCCGAAAGCACATTTGACGGGATTCGGCTTCATTTTGTATCTGCGAAGTATCCGGAAGATTTCTTTAAGGTGCTTGATGTGGTTCTTTGTTTGTGAGCCTTTCATAAGCATGTCGTCTACATAAACTTCCATAATTTTTCCAATGAGTTCTACAAACATTTTGTTAACCAATCTCTTGTACGTAGCCACTGTATTTTTCAACCCAAAGGTCATGGCCTTGTAGCATTGCAGACCTCGGTCTGTAATAAAGGACCTGTGTTTCTCGTCAGCTGGGTGCATCGAAATTTGATTGTAGCATGTATATGCATCCATGAAGCTCAATAGCTCGTGTCCAGCAGTGGAATCGATAAGCTGGTCTGTCCGAGGAAGTGGAAAGATGTCTTTGGAACAGACTTGATTAAGGTTGGAAAAGTCTACACACACCCTCCACTTTCCATTACTCTTCTTTACCAAGACTAGGTTTGACACCCACATAGGACAAGTCGATTCTCGGATGAAGCGGTTGTCAATCAATTTCTTCATCTCTTCTTTCAGAGCTTAATACATTTTCGGGTTAAGGGCTCTCCTCTTTTGCCGATGAAGATTAGCTTTTGAATCGATCTTCAAGTGATTACAACTAACCTTTGGATCTATGCTAAACATGTCATCATGCTTCCATGCGAAGACATCTAGGTTGTTATGCAAGAAACTTTTCACTTCCTTGAGTCTTGACCACTTCAAACAAGTGCTTTGCGACCCTCAACCAGTATGGTCCTCGGAGTCTACCATAAGGTCCTCTAGCTCCTCCGTGCAGTTCGTGGTTCACAGTCAATTATGAGAGGATCCAGTTCGTCGTAATCAGCTGCTTTTCCAGCAGCTTCCCCTTCCTTAGGGGCTGACTGCTCTTCGAACACGGCCTCTTCTTCAGAGGCGTCTATCATCTCGACGCCATTCCCTTGTTCATGGTTTCGCCCTTGCACAGGGTCGTCGACCTCATCAATGTCCATTAGGATGAAATTGACATCCCTTGGCTCAGCCTTTCAGATAGAAAGGGACCAACATTCTCTGATGCTCCTCTTGTCGCCTTTGACCGTAGCTATTCTGTTTTCTGTTGGGAACTTCATGTACAAATGGTGAATGGAAGTGACAACCCATAGTTCCTTCAAAGAGGGTCTCTCAATGGCTCCGTGATATGCAAAATAGTGATCCACAACAAAAAATTCCATGAAGTTGTGAGTTATCAAAGGTGCAACTCCCATTTCTATCGCCAAGGTAATCTTCACTAGTAGTAGGACGTTGTCACCAGTAAATCTGTACAAGAGTGAATTCATTGGGGTTAACTCATGGTCCACCTCCATCTTATCAAAAATAGCTCCTAATATGATATTGACTGAGCTACCATTATCTATCAGTACTATTTTGAGGCCATTTTTTGTCACCATATCCCTTACAATCAAGGCATCACAGTGTGGATAGTGAACACCCACAACATCTCCTATGTGAAAGTGATAGGTTGGACTCCCCTCTCGGAGGGTCGGCTGTTGCTAACTATGAAGCTCGTCATTGGCTCTTTAACTTCCTTGGCGTAATTCCTTTGGGCATTCCTTAACTCTCCCTCGATGTGGGGGCCTCCAAAAATGGTGTCAATTTCTCGAATTGGTTCATGTCCAACGTTGGCCGAGGGGCTTTTTTGTTGCCTTCAACCTTTTCCAGGTCTTCCCATAACGTCTTACCTTCGCTGGACGTTGCTCATGTTAAAGCGACTTACACCATCATTCCTAGGCAGTCGGCCTTGCCTTGAGTTTTCATCTCTTTGCGGGCAGTTGTTTATTTGAGGGTTAGGGTGATTAACGGCATCCCTACATCCTTCGATACTATGGCTATGAGAGTGATGGTATGTGCAATAGAGAGGTGCTTTGTCCCTATTTCTAGATCCATCACCTCGGTCCCTCCTTCTTCTTGCCTAAGGGAGTTGTTGGTAGTGTCTCCCTTGGTACATTTCTGTAGCGAGAATTATCTCTTTGTAAGCCAAAGTAGGAACCGTGTTAAGTGTTGTTGCAATTAATGTTTGCCCGTGGTTAAGGGGGCTAACTGCCTACCCTGATGGTCCATTAGGTGAGAGGTGGGACCTCTTCCTCTTTGTATTTTCAAAGGTGGAAAGCTTCGGCTCGCCCCATTCTGATGATCCCTTAATTCTTCATTGATGATCTCGCGCCTTATCATTTTCAATAGGGTGTCGTAGCTGGAGGGGTTTTTGTTTTGCACGTCTCTCTAGAAGAGAGAGTTCATATCTAATCCTCCTCTTAGGGCTGTCAATGCCTCTATCTGTGACTCGCACACAGTAAGTCATCTCGTTAGTAAAGCGGGATAAGAAGTTTTTTAAGGATTTCCCCATTCGCTGCCTCATATCCTGGAGGGGTTGTATTGGTCCATCTCCCTTCTTACTTATGGCGAAGCGTTTCAAGAAAGCCTTCTTGAAGTCTGGACAGCTTCGAATACTTCCTCTGGAAGCCTAGCATACCAAACTTCAGCTGCCCTACTTATGGTCAGATGGAAAGCTCTGCACTTCATGGCTAGTGTGGCTCCCCGGAGGCTCATATGAGTTCTGAAGCTATTGAGTCACCATACTTGGGGAGTTTAGGCAGAGTGAAGTGGTTCAAGTCAGATTTATTGTGAAAATGATAGATTGTCGTCATCGTCATTGAGATCACAAGACCTTTGTGGCTCATTAGAATCATCCTCCTCCCTAACTTAGGCCTCCGGGGGTGGCTAAGATTATCCTGCTTGATTTCTTGTCTGTTCCGCCCTCCTCTTGCGCATATCCTAGGCGGAGAGTTGATGTTACCATGGACTGGTTCGGCTTGCACTCCAAATTGAGGCTCTTCTTATGGTCTATTTCTAGACGAACAAGACTGTTGGGCCGACCTATTTCTAGGCTGTCCTGGGCTTATTCTATCGAAGACGCTCACCGACCTCATTGGCACGTCCTCTGGGTCATAATTTGGCGGAAAGTTGAAGGGGGGCTCATGGGGTTGATCAGTGGCATAGTTGGTTGACATATCTATCCCAACTTCTCTCTCATGAGGGGCTTCCTCCCTGGGACGTTGATAATACCTTGCCATCTGGCTTTGAACCTCGTCCTCACCATGGTAGTGATTTTCTTGGAAAGACACGTGAGCTTCGTATGGGGGAACTAGGTATCATCCCTGGGCTTGCATGTTCCTTAAGCGCCCCTACATGGCAAGGTTCTGTTGGGTTATGTTCCTCATATTTTCGACAATGGTAGATACTTCTTTGGTGAGTCTAGCAGCTACCATTGATCCTCCCCTCTATCCACCTCGCCTTTGTGGTTGGTGAAATTGATGGCGAGTTGATGGGGTGGTGTGGGAGGGTTCCCCTTCCTCAGGGTGTTCCCTAGTCTTTCGAGACACTACTTCCTCATTGGTGATACTCATTGTAGGGTTTCAAACTGTTAGGTCAAATAGCGTTCCTTTTTTTTCAAGGATTATAGTAGTATCTTTCTCAAATGACTCCTAGTGGTCCTTTCTTCAAGAATTTTCCATTTTCTTCAAAGGCCATAAATTTTTGACAGAAAAAGATCGATTTTTTCTTACGAAATTCTCGTGGTTAACTGTCAACAGTTTCTCACAAACGACGTCAATCTGTTAACCCAAAAAATGTGTCAACCAATGTTGTATCCTCGAACATACACGTGGACAACTTACAACACGTTCTTTATCGGAATGACAACAGAAAAGAGAAAAAGCAATAAGTGCAAGTATTAAAAATCTTAATTAGTCGAGAAGTTTTCTTATATTTCTTGTTTGTCAAAAAGACCATCCGTTACAATGTCGGGCTATTTATAGTGTTCTGGCCGACGAGATGATCGTTGAATCAAATTCACATGCTCCAATCTAACATACCGAAGTCTCACACCGCTTGCGCATTAATTACATTGACCGCTTTTAATGACCATGGGTCAGCCAACCTACCATTTTAGGCTGACAAACCTGACACTTATTAATACAAACGTTACATTAATCATTCATAAAAATACTAATCAAATCTGAATCAAAGACAGAGAGCACTTGGGCAGTCTAGGGCTTCGAAAGTGAAGAGGCTTTTTCCAGGAAGTAGTACTTCAATCTTGGGGGGGAATATTTCGTCTTTAAAGGCATTTTGTCTTTCTTTGCTGTGACTTGGTTGATTGCCAGATGTATACATTTAGTGCTTCCATGTGACCTTCATTGAGAACTTTATATATGAAGAGTAACAATCTTGATCCTATTCCATTCCAAAAATAGAAAGTTCGACAATTTCTCTCCCCGGTGTAGGATATCTTCTAAGCAAGGAAAACCGAGAACAGCATATTATTCCAATCATTTTTATAAATTTCAATGTAATGAATGGTGTTACAAAAAAGTTTATGAAACCATTTTTCAATATCTCGAACAGAAAACTAGGAGGAGATCACACTCGTGCATCTCATAAAAAGTACGGTAATTCAGGCTGTAATAAACAAGAGACTTGTGGTTGCTCATAGAAAATTACAGCACAATCTGCTAGTCAACACAACAGGATGTAGGTGGAAAAAGGAGCTCGATCGATGTTCAAAACTTCAGATGATGCTCAAACAAGGATGCCATCTCAATCTGTAAAACGACCGGGGTAAAAAAAAGGGATCCATATTAGGATTACACGTTTAAGTGAACAAATTAACAGATATATAAGCATAAAATTTCAGTTTCACCAAAGCAGCTATCTATTCTTGAACAGCCTCATCTAAAATGAAACAAATTTATTTATTTAACTTTGTGTCTTGAACACGCCCTTATCAAAGGCCAGGTGCACATTTTCATAGGTGCGTAGCTGTGAAACATGAACTCGGGAGCTCTACCTGCTTTGATACAACGTTGAACCATCTTATCCAAAAACTTCAACTGTTAAAGAATGGATGATTCTTCATTTAAATTATGTACCAGCCATTTTTTACTCGTAAGAGGAAGGTTAGTCCTCCAGAATATATGGAGATAAGCAGTTATACAACTGATCATCAGTGGCATTTTACGGTGTCAAAAAAGGCTATTTCAAATGAAGTGGAAAAGTAAGAACCTGAAGGTGGTGCATATAGTGCAGGTGCGTGTAAATGTGTAATTGCACACCCAAATAGATGAGAGGGAGAAGAGGTACTCTATTGAGATATACATTAATACATACAGATACAAGCTAGATGCTAGTCTAGCCCCCCAAATGGAAAGAGAAAGAACGAAATGATCTTTTCATGAAATAAAAAACGAGACTAAAAAAAAAGATTAAAAAAAAAGTAATTGAAATATATAAAACAATTAAGCAAATACTTATGGGTTGCTCCATGAATACCAGGCATTATATAAAGTTGTGTGCAAAACATACTGTCTATAGAAGTGATGTTGCAAAACAAACGCGTAGGGGGAAAAAACAGATCAAGAGATAAGTAGGTAAAAGTTGGTGTGCCGATCAGGATTAGAATCTGATGCAGTGTCTCCTTGAAGAATGTGCTCAAGAAGAACAACAAAACAAGCAGACGCCCTAAATAGTTAATATTCTGTATCGAAAAAATAGACTTCTTCCAAGTTCTCGCAGATGGATTTTAACATGAAAATTGATCCCATCTTAAATGAAGTCAAAGTACAGCTTTCAGGGGCAATAGTAACAGACTTATTTCTCCAGAAGTTGCGGGATTAGCAAAACCATAACACTAACCCCCAGAAAGGAAGGAAAAGCAAGGCAGCAAGAAAAATATCACGACATGAAGTTATCAACTTACAGCTGTCAAAGCTGCTTCCGCACCTTTATTTCCCGCCTTTCCACCAGCTCGATTCAAAGCCTGAATTTTCAAAAGCATTTTTTAAGAAATACGATTTCACCGAAAGAGAATATAATAATATTTTTAGAGATGCATAAATCTTAGAATCAACTGAGTAGAAAAGGTCCACTTTGTAATACAAAACATTGCAGCTCCAATAAACACTAGTCTTTCTGCTCACAGAACAGAAAGAATTGTTCCACTCTTTTACCTGCTCCATATCATCGCACGTCAAAACACCAAATATGCAAGGAACTCCTGCAAATTATTGTAAATAGAGGATCATCAGCTATTAAATTTCAGTCAAAAAGATTGCAATCAATAGAGTGTCACAAAGACGGAACTTAAGAAAACTTGACTGGTTTCGAGTAGTGTGTGGTGTATGACTTCACAGTTCTTGCCTCTGTGGGTATGTGTATCTTCAGATTAAATGTATAATACTATCATAGGGAAGTTGCTTTGACAACTGCTTGCCCCAAACTATCTATCCATACAATTGTTGTATCCACTTACATTAGTTTGATGAGAATGGGTGTAGCTGTCCAAGGCCACATTTATCTGTTCCTTAATTACATGGATAAGAGCACTTCTGCTCCTATGTGATTTCAATTTCGGGATGGGGCCAAATATATGGAGGCGAACTTGCTTGTCCATTTTGAGGAAGAGATTCAAAGTTCATAGAGAGATCAAATTAATGAAGTAATTGAGGGAAACAAACATCATATCTAGGGAGCGGTTTACATTCAGAAAAAAAAAATGAAGAAGTGACGAATATTGTGTCGTCTCAGCTTTTTTTCTAATTAGAAAAGATAATAAGGAATCACAGTGGAGAGTCAAGAATCCAAAAAAAATAATAATAATAATAATAATAAACATCATTTCATCCATGTTGCCTATTAAATTAAGTGAATCCAGCAAAAGTATTAGCTCTTTGACCAACATGGATGACAAGAAATTACTCCATCTGGCAAGCAATGACTGTTAATACTTGATTGGAAGAATGTTAGCATTTGGCTCCTTCCAAAGTGACCAAGTAATAGCGATTTGCACATCTCCATCAATCCTTACCTTCTAATGACCCCCAAATCCCAAATTTGCTGAAAAAAGTTTGAAGATGTTAAGATAACAGGTTCTCCAACAACAACAGTCTGAATGAGATATTCAGAGAACTTGGAATATAATTTTTCCATTAACAAGAGTGATGCAACGTTAAATGTATATTCCAGACATGAAAGAAATTAAAATAATTAGGCTTTACTTTGTTTTCCTTTATTTGAGTTATTGTTAGTTTATAATATTTAGTTTGTTTCATGGGAAACCCTAGTTTTCCTTATTTATTTTAGTTTAGACTATATATAAAGAGGATCTTGATTTGTTATAAACAACCTTCAATTATTGAAAAAAATTACAATGCCTTCCTCCAATTCTCTCTTGATCTTTTTCTGTTATTCTTTCATCTTCTCCCATTTCTCCCTCTTCCTCATCCTCATCCTCATCCTCGTTTTCTTTAATTGCTCATTGTTTAGTTGCCTGAGTTCACAATCAATTCGGTATCAGGGAGTTCACGTTTTCCTCTGACCAAATCATTATTCATGCATGTGTTATGGCTTGGTTCCAAACCAACTTGATCTTGTTCCTTCACCTGCTGAATTTTGTCACTGCTTCTACTCAAGCTTTTGTTGACCATGTTCGAGAGCTATATGACCAAATTAAACAAAAAATTGCTAAGTAATGAGTAATGACCACTATAAATAGAGATGGCAATTTAACCCGTCCCGTGGCAAAAAAAAAAAAATTAAATTTAAAATTTTACCTAACAAATTATATTATACAATTGTATTTTATTCTCGCCCCGCCCCGAACCCGCCCTGTTGCCATCGCTCACTATAAACTTGAAGCCGATTCACGCCATAGGCATAAAGATTTTTATGTTGATGATTATGTAATAATTTGACAAGTCCTAGAACGTTTCCCCAAACATGCTACCAAAAAACTATGTGCTTAATCTCTTGGTCAGTATCCATTATTAAAAGGTTTGGAACTAATGCATATTTGCTTGATTTGTCAATGCACTAAAATACTAGCCCCATTTTTAAAATAGTGTACGTAGATCCTTATAGAGCAACATTCGACCCTCAGATTTTTTCATTTTCTATTTCTGCAGATCCGACTCCTTGCCCACCCCCTCAAGCTCCTATCACCACATTTCCCCCTTCCGATATCATTGATGAGGTGCTCAAAGATCAAGTGTTGCTATGAAAAATGGTGGATTTCTTAGATTTCTGGTGCGTTGGAAAGATCATCCGCCAAGTGATTCTACATGAATTCATGAAGATAAGTTTGCCAACAGGATACAAAGTTATTGGATGCCTATCTTGACTATAACTCATCGGAGTCGAGTTCTTTTCAACCAGGGAGAAATATTGAAACATTAAAAGTATATTCCAGAAGTAGGAGAAATTAAAATATTCAGGGTTTCCTTTATTTTCCTTAATTTCAGTTATTGTTAGTTTAAAACAATTTAGTTTGTTTCCGTATGTGGAAACCCTAGTTTTTCTTATTTATTTTAGTTTAGACTTTATTTGAGGATTTACTTTGTAATAAATCACCTTTGATCATTGAATAAAATTACAGTGTCTTCCAGCAATTCTGTCTCTTCTCCTATTTCTCCCTCTTTCTCTTCTTCTATAATTGCTCATTGTTTACTTGCTTGTGTTCCCCACCAATGACATTATACAAATTCAACAGTTGCACTAATAAGTTAATTGATAGTAACATTATAAACATGCCACTATTGCCAAAACACATAGTAACTTGTACGTTTTAGTATTTTAATGCATTCATAGATTTACTCAGCAGTAGATATTGAGAAAATAGATATACTTCTAATGTCAAATCAACCCACCTGAATTTAGACCTGCTGAGATTACTCCAGATGCAGCTGAATTGGCCACAGCATCATAGTGGGAAGTATCACCTCTAATCTACTTGTCAAAAACAGTAAAGAAGAAAAAGATCACTTAGTAATTGAGAATAATGATAAGCACACTAAAGACAATAACAAGCAGCAAAATATTTATGGAACTCAGCAGCCTCAACATATGTGACAAGTAGGTAAATGAAGCAAAAAATGACAACTTGAGCTATAGCAGAACATGCAAACAATTAAACTATGAATGCAAATAGCGGTAGACATGCAACATAAAAGAAATATGAAACATCAACACATTTGGAACTCGTGAAAGAATAGCTTACCACAGCTCCAATACACAAAACTGCTTGATATTTTCGTGACTTTCCAAGCTTCTCAGCAACAACGCCAATTTCAAAACTACCAGGAACCCACACAATCTAATGCAAAGAGATTAGAATAATGCTATATATGTATCTGCTCAAGCATATAAGTTTTTTGACAGACCCACCTACATTAAAAAGTTAACCTTATACATCAGTGGCAATAGGAAAAGCATCCAGAATATCTAGGCAAATGAAAAGGTCACTGCAAACTATATCTCACCCTTGTGATAAAAATGATGAACATCTTCCACATTAACATAATCCTTTTTCAATATAAATTTGTATACCCCATAAGTATTAGAAACACAACCCCGTTCAATGAATGTGCAGTTTATGTTACCAACGTGCTCGCTACACTTTTGAGTCACCTGAAATTTTCTAACATTTATCAATTATAGTTTCTGAAAATCTCTCTGTCGACCTTATTAATCTGGTATTTTGAGGAACAAGAGATGCAGATGGGCTTTCCTAGTGGTACGGAAAAGTTATTAATTATATAAAATTAATACTGCAAGGCCGAGCTACTTAGAAGCTGGTAATTGGCAAGATAAGAGTCCAATGAGCAACTTCAAACAACTCCAAGAAGAGGAAAAAAAATATTGTGCCAAGGATAACATTTCCATCATACATAAAGACATACAAACTGGTTATCTCATCATTCTAATCATCCATTTAGCACTTGCTTAATTAATGTTAATAAACTCTACCAATGACAAGTAAGAATATGCAAAAGAACTGAGACCACAGCCAAAGAACAAAATGGCATTAGCATTCTGAGGTGGAAAGAGGAGAACAAATGAAGACGCAATCGTTAGTAGATGGTTGCTCACATCAATATCTTCTTCTTTAACTGAGTATTTCTTGAAAGTTTCCAAAGCTCCCTCCAGTAGCGGCTTTGTGATAATTTCATTGAAACGTGCCACCACCTTTTAAAAAAACAGGAAGAAGCAAGAATTTGGAACACAGGCAAAAGGAACCCAATCCTCCCGGTGAGAAATATAGAAGTTGGCCCTTAAATTCAATAGCTAAAAACAAAAACAAAAACAAACATCAAATATCAATGTAATAAACAATTATCCAGATGGAAGTACAGACAATAGCAAAGCGGAGCCCCTCAGTGGCAGTAATTGAGCCAGTTAACTGTCGAACAGCTGACATCTGTGCATTAGGATCTTTGCTGGGTTTCCTCTCAAATGAAAACCAAAATCCAAATATAGCCACAATATCAAATCAACAACATAAAAATAGAACATAATTAATATTCATTTCAGAGATATCATTTAACACAAAAATCCCTCACAGATGAAGACCAATGCCTCTTGTGCTTAGCTCGATTTAGAATTCACACATACAGAGCAAGGTACATCATTTTGAAGGGCCAAGAAACAATCTTGATTGGGACATTTTGACCTAGAACAAATAATGATTAGAATCAGATGTAATTAGAGAGCACAAACCTTGCTGGCAGGAGGATGAGGAGAGTGAAGTAGAACCTATTTTTGTCGTCGGAAATCTTTTGGGTTTATATGGGAAAGAAATGGGTAGATGAAGATTCGTTGGAATTAGGGAAGAAGAACGGAGAAGAAGAAAGCAGTCGCCGAATGAAACGCCAGCAGCCATTTTCTCAATCTTCTCTGCTCTATGCCCCTGCGAGGAATAGGTGGCAAATAGCCGGTTAACCCATTCACTTTTTCAAAATAGTCATTTATCATTTTTTACCTAAAATACCTTCAAATATAAAAATTACACCAATTGTCATCCTAAAATAAAATATCTTTAATTTAGTCCTCAAAATATTTTTGATTTATATTATCGCTTTCACCTTTTCACAAAATTAGTATCAGAGTCTAGAAACGAACCTGAAAATAAAAATTTAGAACTTTAGAAATATTTTCTAGAATAAATAGAAAAGATAAACTAATTTTAGAAGAATTACAAAATGCTGTTATTTTAACTAACACTAATAAAATTAAATTACAAGAATTAGCGACAAATTTAAGTAGTAAATTTAAATCTCTAAGTGAAGAGATAAAACAAATAAATAATTCTCAACAGTTAACTGAAGTAAAAAATAAAGCATTATAAATTTTAGTAGATAAATCTCTCGAATATGAAAAGGAAGATATTATTATAAATCAATTTTTAGAACAATATGATAATTATGTTTTACCTTTTGAAAAAATCGATATGATGAATCAAGACATCATGACTCATGTGAAAAATATCGAATCAAATTTAGAAATTGTAAATGATAATATTAAGATTGGACCAAAAATCCTATATAAACAAATTGAATCAAAATTTAAAGAATTAAAACTTAAAAATAATTCTTATACTTCAATTGAACCACCTTTACCGGCATACGTTATAGAAGAATTAGAAAATAAATTCTTTGAAGTTACTAGAAAGGAATTAGAAGCTTATAAAAACAGTCTAGAACAATTGGCTATCCAAACTGAGAATATATATATATATATTTATCTATTAGTGAACGCACGTGCGAGGCACGTGCAAGCGTATTTTTTCTTGTACATATTAGCGTTGGATTGTATTTATATATTACAATAAAATATTAGCGTTGGATTGCATTTGTATACTATAATAAATATATGGAAATGAAGTTGACATGTAAGTGAAGCAGAAATTCATGTTATAAAAAGAAAAAAGAATACTATAACTACTTAAAACTGAAATGTTTGTAAATAGATGATAGGCGAAATAGGAAACTGCTGGTAAAAATAAAAATTACTTAATAAAACATACAAAATATACTTGTGACAAATGAGTATTTTTCTGTCAATCATTTACTTACTTGAGGAGTTAACATACGTATGAAGCATAGGGTTTGGACTCCAAAAGAAAATACAACTTCTCAATTTTAAATTTTCGGTGTAACATAGTAAGTACTTCATCAGTTCATCAAGATCATCTTCATTAACACCAGATCATGTGTCATCAATTTGAAGACTAAATGGACATAGTTAGGTGGAAATGCATCTTTCACACGGGTAACTCTCCACCAGCAATAGCATTTCCATTCGTAGGTAGAATTGGTAAATGGATACCAGAATCCCCTTGTCTGTGCTCAATCTCATTATATGCTGCCTCGAATTGTTGTCCTTCATGACTTAAACCAACTACTTTTGATTGACTAAAAATTTATTTGAAGCCACCATATAAAATTAATAGAATATTTAAAAAATAGAAATCGTAAATACATTATCTAAAATAAGTAAATTAAACAACTAATGTACAAATAAACTAAAATAAAATATCAGAGTTTTTAACAAACGTAGAAAAAATGTGCTACAAATTCAATGTCTATTTAAAGATGTGAAGAAAAGCACAGAAAATGCATAAACAGCAAGATAGAATAGAACATAAATAGTAAGATTGAAGACATGTAGGGAGACAAAAAGAGGAATAACAAACTTAAACTCCTTATCAAAAAATTATAACCATTCACGATGTTAATAACAAAATTACCGTTTTCAGGACAATCTATTGAGCCAAATAAATAGCTATCATAAAACCATTTTGTGATAAGCCCCATGAAATTAGAAGCTTCTCCTAATTCTCCTAGAATGATGGCCTCCAGGTGATCTGCCAAAAAACGAACGAAATCATACAAACATAGGAAGGAATGGCTACAAAAGAAATTTGGTAGAGTTCAATTCGCTAAATCTCTTTCCTATGAGCTTCGAATGTTCCAGCAGGTTGATATCTTAGTATTATTCACTTTAACCCAGAGTTATCTTAATACAATGAATAGTTACTCGTCTAATTCAAAAGATTCATTTACCACAATCGACGGTAAACACAATTAGCATATACGCGTGCTTGTGTGTGCGGCATCGCTTGCTTTGGGTGATTTTTGCCAAATAACTAAACATGGTCTGCTGTTTACAAGGCTATGCGCTAATAGAATATGAAGCATATGAAGAGCACATAGGGCTATAAATGAGACGGATAAGACTGAATTGCTCATACAAATCATAAATGTGGATTGGGCATTCAGCAGAGGTCCATTCAGAAGGAGGAATATGAGGAGGTATAGTCTTCTATGTGTTCTGTAATGGTCATTTCAATATTGCTTTTCCTGAGAATGATCTAGCCTGAATTCATTATCATTCCCAAAATTTCTAACTATGATCAGGAAATGTGTGAATTCTTGTGGCAATGCCATCCATCTATTATTAGATAATCTACAGTATGAACAACACCTTCCCTTACAAATATCTTTGAGAAAGTACTGGGAAGTTTTTTCATTAAGATTTCTGCTATTTGGAGAGTGGATACAAGCACTTGAGGATCTTTCCAAGCTAGTACGCCAGCTAAAATACAAGAGTCTGTATTTAACAAAGTAACACACACATGATTAAACATTTAACCTGTAGTGCTCGTATGTTTAGACCAGCTTTTTTACAGAGTTATCCAATGCGTGGTCTGTCATAATGACTAAACATTCCATTCGCTAAAATAGCATCAGTCACGAGATTGATTTCAAGGACCTGAATATAAGAGGCAAGTAATTGAAAATGTCAACATGATAAATAAAATGAAATGGATGGACAACTAAAAGAGCAAAATTTAAAATTTACGTTAGCTTGGCCACAGATTCAGCTGACAGGTAAAGGGCAGTTATGATCAATGGCCTTGTAATAATGTCCAGTAGAGTCGAGGACAAATGCAGCTATCTCCTGAACTTCTAACCGACCAAAAAATATCTTCTCTTTGTTTGACTGTTAACAAAATCGTTAACAACTCTATTCTTGGCAATTAGACAATGAAATAAATGTGAAAAGTTCACATATTAAGCAGTGAAGTACCTTCTTCTCGAGTTGATGCTTCAGTATAGATTATTCACCAATTCTGTCTTCTCATCCAACTCTTTCTTGAGCTGTTCAATTTCAGCTTTGGCTTTTAAAGTTTTATCGAACAATTCAACGCAATGCCGCACCTAGCTATTAACTTCTTTGGCAAATACGTGGATACATTCATGGAATTCAGCAGTAATATCATTGTCATTTTCGTGGGCGGAATTGTTTAGGAAACAAAGCAACTCAATCAACTATCAACTTCAATTAATATTGTCACCACCTACCCACCCCCATACAACTTTATAAAGTTAAGGCAAATGTGAAAACGCTAAAGTTTTATGGAATAAATAATTGTGGAACATGACTGAAAGTTATATTGCATTTGTACAAATGAAAGAAAAAAACATATCTTTTAAATGATTGAACGGAAATTATCAGTCTGTATCAATTCATTGTTGATTGGCAAAAATAGAGGGGATGTGGGAAACAAAATTTGGGTTACGCCAGATAAAGATTTTTTTAGTCATTTCAAATGAGAAGTTCCATTTACAACAATGTGAAATTCAATTGAAGGAGAATTACTCAAAACACCAGAAACAGACTTAGTTGTATTCCAAGCATACCTAAGGATTTCTTTGGAGAATAGTTTGCAGCATGAACAGAGAATTGTACCAGCATAAACATATTTGTTCATTTGAAAAAATTATAAAACTGAGGGAAAAGGTATTGAAAAAAATGACTGACATTTCCTTATAAACTGATTGATTTGTCACATACTGTAATGTGGTAATTATCTTGAAATAAATAAAAGAAGTAAGAATATCAGAATGATTGAGCAAGTGACGTGTTTGGAGTATATCAAAATTTTATGGAAGTCCCTACATTCAGCAAAAGTTGCAACAACTTTTGGAGTAGTTGTAGCTTTGATATATATTTTCAGTGCAAGGTTATTATCCATAGTCTACCAAAAAAATGACCAAGAAAGTAGGTTCATGTTTGTTACAACATAATAAAAGATGGAAGGTATACAAATTTTGACATAGAAATAATATATGGTAAAAGTAATTTCAGATTTAACATGTAATCTAACCTTCATAACGTCTCCAAGTTCCTCGCTACATTCCAACTTATCCTCGGCTAGCCAGTTTTCCAAGAGATTCTTCATGTTTTAGTTCACGACCAGGCGAGATAATTCCAAAGATTCGAATGCATTGAGCTTCCCTTTTCTTAGAAGGGTTCCAAACAAGTGCAGCAATGGTGGCGTCTGCCAGCCTGAACACGACACTCTGCAAACATCACATCATGTTAATTAAGCTTATTATTCTTTACGCTATTATAGGAAAAAAACTTAGTACAAGGAGGTCAAGACGAGGTGCATCAAGATTTGGAACCACAGTTGCCAAGTCCTGCAAATTAGAGCATTCACTAATTAAGATTTTTTAAATTTCTGTCAAATTTATTGCACACGAGGAATAAAAATTTAAAAGAATAATCATACAACTCTAATTACCTTGGGAGTCATTTCGGAAATGCAAAATTAAAATTCGGCAAAGATGTCACTCCAGGCATGTATCTTCATTCGGAGTCCCGTGATACTTCATTACAAATGGCAAAAAAAATAACATGAAATAAATATAAATAACAATAAAGAATTTCATACGAGATTGTTATATAATTATGATGGCTTAAATATGTATGGGGAATGGTATGGGGAATAGGACGTTGAGGCGATGAAGAGGTCATTTAATTGTACCAGTTAAATTGACAATAGCCATTCGATAAAGCTTCCAGCCAACGAGAAGAGTTGTTATTATTCACTCAGAAGTAGATAGTAGTAACCACTACTTCCTCCAAGAAAGCACAGATAATTGATACTCTCGTTTAACAAAGGCTATTGTTTTACCTATAATTTTATGCTTCAAGAAAAATAAAAGAATTTCAACTTGTAGACTTTCAGCAAAACTCAAAGATGATATAATATTTGAAAATTTAGTTAATTCCCAAGAAAATGTCCTGTACTTACGTGAATAGCAATTTGTGATATGTGTAAAACTTTCGTAAATATATAGCAACAAACTGCTTGTTACCATAAAGAAATACTTCTATATAAACTTTATAAACTTTCTCTTCAACGTGAGTTCTTTGAAATCACACAACAATTACCAATGTAATACAAATAATTTAGACCATAGTCAAGACGTAGAGAATTTTCGCAAAAACATAACATATACACGATTTTTTTAAATGGGTAAAAGACAAGCTCCCACACAGACTCAAGTTATTTACCCAATTTGATATTATATTGAACTAAATACATGATTATTTGTCGAATTTAGTCTCCAGGAAATGCTACATAACAATGAGAAAATGGATAAATAAAATTAAGAAGAGAAAAGGGTAAACCAACATAATCACCTGGCTAAATGGTGGCAGAGGAAACTCCCAATCCTTCCCTCTTAGAACTGTACTTGTAAATCTACAAACAATTTTATGTTTTCCATCAGAAACAAATCTCAGACTACAAGAGCATGAAGAGCCAGGATTGACGTACCAAATTTTCTGCATCTGGAAGGTTCCCTCTTTTGGCAAGATTGACAGCAAGCTCCAGATTGTTCAACTGACAAATAATCAGCAACGCTCAATACTTGTAGGCAAACAATGTTTCAAATGGATATGCCATAAATGTAAAGACTGTATACATACTTGGTTGCTGATAAAAGGTAGAAAGTAAAAAGTAAAAAAACTAACACAAGAAAGAGCTTATGGCACTATCTATCAGTAAGAAAAAAACTAAGAAATATTTAGGCAAATACCTATAAAAACTGCACAACAAAAACATATCCAATTAAACAACTAATTTCTACACCACACCTACACAAAAGTATAAAAAATATAAATTTGTTAAGTATGTCAAACATACATCACAAAAGTACTACCAACTTAAAGCAATGATAACTGGATGAAGCAGAGAATATTTCAACACAAACGTATTACCAGAATACCAACAGCAAGTTAATGTAATAATTACCTAGCAAATGGATGAAGCAATTGGATGAAGAGGAAGTTAAAACGACAAATAATCATAACAAAAGATTGTAGAGTAAATTGATCATGCTAATAAAATTTGGGGTGTAACTTCAGTTTAACATTTTTATAGAACTTAATTTTTAGTTAAAAAACATGAAAAGGTAACATAGAATAAATATAAAAGATTTGAATGAATAATATATACAAACCTGGATGGATGGAGAAAATATTCATTATGACAAATATCCACAGCAATTTTTCTTCTATATATAGTCATTCTATCTGATTGAACTGTTTGTAGTGGATAATTTAGAATGAAGCATTCTATGTGTTTTAGGATAAAAACTGCACAATTTGGCCTGAAACAGTCAACGTTAGACTAAATTAGCATACACAATTAAAATTAAAAAATTATTTATTGGTGGAGAAAATTAAATTTTATTGAAGAAATTAATTAAGTAGTATAATAACATGGAAATAAATTCTTACGCATTGTTTGCAGAAAGTTGGTATGGTACAATGTCTATTTCGATTTCCTTCTTTTTATGTTTGTTGAAATCTTCTCTAACTAAGAAATCTACTTGCTTCAATAGTTTATGGAGTGCTATCCATGTTGGTCTTGCATAGGCGATGACTTCTTCCATTGTTTGAAGGTTGTTGCTACAATTATATATTTGTAATTTCCATTCACGCAAATCAACTAAGAAGAGATACCAAACAGCTTTGGGATAGGCGCATGGAATTAGTAGATAGTTGCACTTTATCCATTGAAGACCATAACGTGGCAAACGGCCAAATATATAATCTTGTAAGAAAATTGGGTAGTGAAGTGTTTCGAGGTCTTTGGCTTTTGGTTTTTCCTGTAGATCTTCTCCAGTGTTCATATATCTAAGACATTCATCTTCAAATCGAAAGTCCATAATAGCATATTCTTTAGAACAACGGGTGCAACCTTTAAGGATTCGCCGTCTCAAAAGACTTAACTCTAAATTAATAGCCTAACAAAATGATAGACAGGAATTAGATATGTTACTATTGTATGAAACTGATTATGATGATTCAATATAATGACTAAATATGACTTACTGTTATAGTCATCTCTTCATTTACATCCATTGTATCTTGTAACTGTGTGCTTTTATAGAGACTGCCATTTTCATCATCCCAATATCTACATAGAATATGGATTAGATTAAACATTAGATAAATTAAATGACAATTGTAATATTCAAGGATGAAACATTACCCAGATGGATTCATGACGATCCAATCTCTAATAATTTCGTACTTCTCTATACTATAGTCTTCTAAAGGATATCGATCAGATTGTTTCTTTTTTTCTTCATCTGTCTTTTGTGTTTTTGGCCCTTCAATTTGTTCTCATGTTTCAACATGTTGTTGAGATGTCTGGTGAGATGTTGAGGGTTCTGCTTGGTGAGATGTTGGCTGGTTACTTTGGACTGGATAAACATTACCAAGATCTTGTCGCCTTTTTTCATTTTCTTTAGATAGCTGTCTTTGCTGGTATTGCATCTCCTGATAGTAAGCATGAATTCTTTTTTCATGTTCTTCAAATAACTGTCTTTGGAAAGACATCTCCTCCCGTCTTCTTTTTTCATCTTCTTCAAAGAGTAGTCTTTGCTTCTCTAGATAGTCAGCTTGTTGTTTTTTTTATTCTTCAAACATGTTATTATACAAAGTAGACATATCTGATACTATATGTTGCCTATACATGTTGAACATTTCATCCATCTGCTGTCTAGTTACATAGTTGGAGTTTCTAGAAGAAGAAGTCGATTGAACTCCAATAACACTTCGAATATCTGCCTGAGGTATTTCCCTTGGTGTATGCTCACTTGGAATATCCGCTTCAGCTATTTCCTCTGGTACGTGTGGTAGATTATGTAATTGGCGATTAAATATGGCATCCAACAGGGTATGTTGGTTGTCAACTGGCAGTGAAAGACTTGTGTACCATGGTGTTTGTAATTCTTCTTCTGTTGGTTGTAACACTGCAAGTATTTCTATCTGAAAAAAATTTCAAATTTTTTTGTTAAAAAGGATAAACAAATATGATACAATTGTTAAATGTTTGATAAAAGAAGACATACCTCTTTGGTGGCTAAGAAGTGTCTAATATTATTCTCCGATAATTTTTTATTTGGTTTCCACTTATGCATTCTTGGAGTTTGTAAAGTTTTATATCTACGTCGTCCAAAATTTTCTCCAATTTCAGGAAATGCTTCGTAAATCCAAAACTTCAATATTAAGAAATAAAAATATTAGATATTATATAAATAGTTTAAGAAATTAAAAAAATCTAAAAACTATACCTGAAATGCAAGTGGATATCCATGCAATGTATATTTACAATCAGTTTGTTGATTGTGTTGCAGCTTTTCGACTCGTTGTTGCAATGAGTGTAATAACACAATAAGTTTTTCGGCCCCAAGGATATGCAAGAAAACCATCAATATTCTCAACCATGCTAAAAAATTTGTAATCAATAATTCTTCTTGTTGGTTTCAACACACACTCCACTAACATAACTAATCCTAGTTTAAATTTATCTCGTGGATGTTCGCAGAGGTGGAATACTTCAAAAAGCCTTCTCATACTAATCACTTTTGAACCTTCAAAATATTCATTTCTAAGCCTATCATTATTTAATTGAAGATTGACGTTGGATTCATGACAAGGCAATCCAGTAATCAAACAAAATTCTTGCATACCAAATCGGGCAAACTGATTATTTAACTTTACCCACACTTCATTCTTCTTACCACAGTTTACAAACCTCATTATAAATTCATGTAGCAATTTTCCATTAAACTGTTGTTCATCTCCTCTGTAAATAAATCCATAAAGAAATCCATAGAAATTACTACTAAGTAAAGAGGCTTGGTATTCTGTAGTTATTACTTCCAGCAAATCTTTAATGAATTGACGATGTGGATACTGCATGATGGTAGCAGAACACCACTGGTTTGGAGAGAGTATGTATTCCAAAGACATCTGCACAAATAATTACAACTATCATCTGCCAGTAACAAAAGAAGTATAGGAAAAAATACCAAGAAAATGTAATGCAATAATTGAAGATCACTTTAACCATTCTCATGAAAATGAGAAAAGTATGATCATCCCCTGTAAAGCTAGATATGTAGAATTCTTGAAAGACAAATTAAGAAATGAAACATACGTAATTTTTAGTTCACCAGTATCCATGCGAAGATATTATGTAATGGAAGATTGTATGTGTAGTTTAAAAAACATCTCATTTTACTCCAACACAAATCAATAAATAAAATACACATTTGATGTATATGTTATAATACATATCTGCAGATGATGAAGCAAAATAAAGTCAGATGATGAACAACGATTTAAACGATAATGCACTTAATAGGAAATAACTTGATCATAGGATGCCAAGAATTTAGGTCTAAATTTGAATATTGAATGAATGTGCAATAAGAACTTCATAGAATGTTATATAAGACAATGGGTATAAACTCCATTAATAACATACCCATATTAGCCAACATTGACTATTGTTGCTTACTGCTATTCTAAATCCACAAGTCTTCATCATCAAATTTTCAAATACAATTATGTTTGACGCACAATTTTGGTTTACTGTTATAAAAGATATAACATGGAAACATCAATTTTAAAAGGTTTGGGAAGCTTCTAATACCTTGGATTCTAAGGAATTATAGTAAAGGTCATATGTTTTAAGCATCTCTACATCCATATAAAACTCTTCTATTGTTGGATTTCCATCTCAATTTTGATGTAGTTTTTCCTAAATTATACTTCCTAGCAAATCATTCAAAAAAATGCAGTGATTCTGCATTTTTGAACTTGAATATACACGGGGGACAAAATATGAACAAATGAAACTAATTTTTTGAAGATCTCGCACGGTGCCTCTCGAGAGGCACCGTGCGAGATCTGCACGTACGGTGCCTCTCGAGAGGCACCGTGGATCTCGCACCGTGCGTGCAAATTTCCTCCAAACTCGCACCGTGCGAGACGCACGGTGCTTCGCGACCAGCATCGTGCGTCTTGCACGGTGCTTCTCCCACAGTACCTTGAAATTTTCTGGTTTGCACTGGTTTGCACAGTAGCTGTAGATTTGTTTGGAGGAGATAACTTTGTTAGAGAGAATGAAGAATAATGGTGTAATAACTAATAATATTTTTGTAATAAATAGTTTTTTGTTATCTATATTTTTGAATAGAAGTTATTTTGTAATAGAATTTTTAATTTAATATTAAAGAATATAATCTTTAGAAAAGTTTTGTTGTGCAAAAAATTCATTAGTTAAAATAAACTTATAAAATCTCATAAAAATCATTTATAAGTGATTTATAAGTGAATTTAGAAAAGTTATATTGTGCAAAAAATTCATTAGTTAAAATAAACTTATAAAAACTCATAAAAATCATTTATAAGTGAATAGCGAAGATAGCGTGAAAAACAAATTGCTGAAGAACTGCCTATTTTATATTAGCTTTAATTTTTCGTATTAATTAATTTATGTTGGAGATATATGTAGGATGAGAAAACATTCATGAACATATTTGGCCTCAAATAAGTTCATTAGTAAATAAATAAACAGACATATCAATGAGACTGAACTGTGAATTCAATTGTTGCATAGTAATATATATATATATATATATATATATATATATATATATATATATATATATATATATGTATATGTAACTAAAAGAATGGATAAAAACCAAAAGAGAACGAGATTGTAATATTTTCATTCAGTGAAAAGTCCATAAGCTAGTGATGGATAAACATATGAAATTTACAAACATTACATCTTGTTCGCACATGTTTATGCAAGACCAACAAAAAGATTATCTACTCCAACCTTCAAGAAACTACTATCATCACTTGCACAACAAAAAGGCTACAAATTGACATCTACTGCAGCCTTCAAAAAATTACTACTATCACCAGTGGTTCTTTGATGCAAAATTATCCCATGTAATTAACCATTTCATTGGAGAAAAGATAATTTCAAACAAAAGAACAACGAAATGCCTACTGCATTTTTTTTATGGATGTCTGGTTATCTTCATTGTTGGTGCATTTGTCGAATTTTTTGTTGGCAGGAGTTGGGTCAACAGATTTATGAAAAAGCGACCTCTTCACACGAGGAGACACACAAGGAGATGAGGTTGGAAGAAGTGATGTTGAATCTGCATTCTTCATTTCAATTACTGGACTTGAATTTTTTCTGTTGCCTGAGTCTTCAACAACTGTTTCACAGAAGTCTTCAATAGCTGGTTCTTTTCCAGTTGAGTCGAGCATGAAGATGATTTCATACTTATGGTATGTTGAGTTTGACTGTTTCTGTACGGTAGCACTGAATTCAGTAGGATTTGGTACCAACAACATTGCCTTGACATAGAATGCATGGTTTGTATCAATTTTTGCACAAATAATCTCGCTAAGATTTGGTGCACTTTCCTGGAGATGTTAGAGATGTGTGAGTAGTGATTAAAGTAAATTTTTCAGTGATTTAAAAAAAAAGATCATTGATGTTTACAGATGCTGTTTTGTCCATTAAAACTTCAGCACGACATTGCAGAATATTTTCAGCTGTTTCGCCCATAGCTGATGCACTAAGATATCCAGTTGAATCATGTAGTCGAAGATCTACTCGTGCCCTAAAAGAATTATGAGATAACACCATTAGTATAATGAAGGAGTTGTAAATATTCTATCACTATGAAACTGATGTGCAAGGTGCATAAATTTTACAGTGACTTTTTTTCTACCTTGGCACTGCTGTCGAACTTTGACATTTACAAAACCTGCAGTAGTATGTCTCACTGGCATTAGTAGCATTTGAAACTCTATTGCAGGTATTACAGGATAGGTACCAGAAAGAGGTTTTTTTTCATTTCGATATTTGTTGTTCCTTTTATCCAGAAATATTTTTTCTGTAATTGAAGCAAATGAAGCAGATTAAATAATTAAATAATTCAAAAGTGTTTGCAAATATACAATATAAACTAAATAAATGGATTGTAATAAATTTATAGAAAAACTAATTCGAATGGAGCCTAAAATGATTTACCAGATTTAACAGAGTTTGAATATCTCTAATATCAGTGTACTTATCCTCAGACGGAAGTGATAACTTTGATGGTGTAAGTGCCAGATATGGTTTCATCAACGCGATGTCATTCAATTCCTCCAAGTTGTCAGCAATCCTTGTAGATTAGTTTTATTGGTTTAAATACAAAGTTAGTTCATTGAAAATAAAAAATTATGGAAGAATATTACAATGGAAGGCTAAATTTAAATAGTTGAAAACATCCATTGAAACCAGTTTAATTCAGAAAGAAATAAGTAAAAAAATTCAACATGTCAGGAATTATGGAGTGAAAGTAGGCTAATTATATCATGCTTAATTTGGAAATCTAAATACTTATAATCAGCAGTCTATGTGTATTGAAAGATACAGTCATAATCAGATGACCATATGTTATACAGTAAATGATAGTAAAAAAATTAAAAGTTTAGTATAAGGTGGCTTTTTTTTTCTAATATAGATCATAGTAAACTGGAATGCTACAATAGGTTTCAGAAAAGCGTACTAACAGTTATTCAATTAAATGTTAAAGTGCAATGCTGGATCAAGAAAGGGACAATTCAGGAGAGTTTTATTCATATACCTAAGTGATTTCAAGCGAAAATTGTAATAGAAGATATAAACTGTAATAGAAGATAGGTATTACCATGACTTGAACTCTGTAACTTCATCAAATGGATAGTCAATGAAGAAGCAACTATTGATCTTTGTAGATAGAGACAGGCCTACATAGATCAAGGAAAGTATGAATGATTTTTTAGGCTATTTACTGTAAGAACTAAGTTGTAAGAAAGAACAAAAAATTTCAGCAAACAAACCATTAAAAGATGAAACTTTCAAATGATTTCCCACAAGGACTGGTTTTTTTATTATATTGTTTGCAATAAGAATACATTCTCGCTCCACGAAAGCATCCCACATCGTTAGAACTATTGTTTCAAACCTGGCATACACTTAAAAAAATGAATGATATCATCATAGCATGAATAGGCTACATTTAAAGTATAAAACAAAATAAACATTAACCTTTTGTCCATAAGAACAATGTCTTGAACATATACTTGTCCGCCAGCCCGTGTATGTATGAGCCTCTTGGGTCGTATGTCAATAGCAATTTCAAGTACAGCTAAAGTAGAATTATATGTTTTAGTATTAAACAGTGATGAAAAGAATAAGAAAATGGAAGTAAAAAATGTCAAAAAACAATGACAAAGATGACTATACCTATGTCAGTATCCTTGTCCATATATTTTTCAAAGTCTTCAAATGGAGTGATGTGGAACGTTGAAAATAATAGTGCATCATTGTTTTCCTGTATTTCCTCAATCCTAATTGTTCCAGAAATAGTCCATTGTACATCTCCAGTATACAGTTTATAATCACTTTTTGGATGTCTTACATATGCATTTGAGATCAAATATGTTTTTCCAAGAGTGAGTTCATTTTCAAAAGCTAAAATATTACTGTCCCAAATTGTGGCATTAACTTTATTTCCCTGTTGAAATTTGAAGTTTATTTGTGGTAAGTCAGTCGACTATTTAAAGAGTATTAATGATTACATGGCAAAAAACATCTCTGTATATTAAATTGGCATAACAGGAAAGCAAATAAAGTCTATGTTACCTAAGTTATACCTTTTCATCCATAAGTATGAAGTTCTGGTATTTTGAAGGGCTATGTTGAGCTGTCCTTGCTAGTCCTTTTTCAGCAACGAATATTTTTGCTGTCCAATTTCTTTGACCAGGAGAGATATATGTTATCAGACTGTATTCTTTTGCCATTGGTCGTGTGTGATAGCAACTACTAAAAAAGAAGACAGAGATAATAAATGTAAATACAATTGTGTTTTGATATCAAAAAACTTAGAGAAATCTGAAATAAATGGTAATAAATGGCTACAGAAAGATAACCTGAAATAAATACAACTGGGAAGATGTTGAAGAAACTGGCACAAGATGAAGTTTCTAATGTCTTAGTATTTTTTTTTATTTTTTTTTTGATTTGAGAAGATGTAGTGCTAGATATATATAAGCAGGAAGATGATGAGAAGATAAGGAGTATGTGTTACCGTGTTCTTTTTTTTATAAATTAGCACCATACTCTGATTAAAATAAACAGTGATAATATGATGACAACAACAGATAAGAATGGGCAATGGCAATGGTAAGGTGAACCACACACTTACTTTATGGCTTTCAAATCCAGCACCATACTCCGATTAAAATAAACAGTGAACAGTGGTAAATGATGACAACTACATCAGATAAGAATGGGCAATGGCAATGGTAATGGTAATGGTAAGGGTAAGGGTAAGGGTAAGGTGAACCACAGACTTACTTTATGTCATTCAAATCTGACATGAGTAGTAAAGGTGAGGTCTACTGACAAAAAGTAATGTTGCAAGTAAAATGTAGCTAATAAACGTTTGTTTTTATTTTATTTATTATAATAAGTAAGAAAAAAAATCTAAAGAGCATGCAATAACATATATATAAGAATACATTTTTTTTTTATTGGCACGTGTTATTTGTAAACAAAAAAAAAGCGAGGGAGCAAAGAAAATTCAAATGCTTTTTCCCTTCATAAATTTCACACTGTGCGAGATCTCGCACGGTGACTCTTGTGAGGCACCGTGCAAGCACCGTTCGAGAGTGCACGGTGCCTCTCGAGAGGCACCGTGCGAGATTGAACGGCGACTCTCGTAAGGCACCATACAAGCACCGTGCGAGAGTGCACGGTGCTTGCACGGTGCCTCTCGAGAGGCACCGTACGAGATTGAGGCACCGTGCGAGAGTGCACGTTGCTTGCACGGTGCCTCTTGACCACAAATACCTAGTGAAGAAGTCTAATTGAATTTTTTAAAATGCAACTCGCACCTGGAAAAAAAATTCAATTATCAATCTTATTTAAATAAAAAAAAGGCAACTACACAAATTTGCAAATTTACAAAAATATCATAAATAACCACGCACAAAGCTATTAAATGTAAAAAATAGCAAAATAGAGAAGTATTGATCTTTTACCAGTTATCCACAAATTTGCAAATTTACAAAAAATATGAAGAAGCAAAATAAAGCCTTTTTTACTGTAAATAAACAAAAAGAAACAATATGATGAAGAAAGATTTAAATGCGAATGATTCGATTTTACAAATTTGGAATTATGATTCAACTGCTTCTTCAAGAAACTTGAAAACTAATTTTGACAACCAGATTTATTCGGTGCTGAAACTTGAACATCAGAGAAAAAATAGAAGACAAATGCTAGCAACCATACATATACCTATATAAACTGCCTTTCCTTCAAGGCCGCTAAAATCAGCTGGCATTTGAATATTTATTGCTAGTTGAATCCTAGACATTCCATTACATCTTAGACAGTAGATGCAAAGTATAAATGAACTAAAAAAAACTCAGTTTGGGACACTACTTACCCCGGTTGTGTTTTACTAATACCTGGCACTCCACCTAATTAAATCAGAAATATACACACCTTGAGAATAAACAAAAAAATAAAATTTGAATCCAGTTTAAAGCCACATTCATTCTTCTTTGAATGGTAAGTATCTGAATCCAGTGTGAAGCCACATTCATTCTTTCTTATAGCATTATAACACAAGCATTGAAAGGTAAAATGGAAAAGAGAAATAGTATCATGAATGAATGAAAAATACATTTTTCTCCTCACATGAAACAGTGATACGTGAGAGGAAATGCATTAATGAATAGGAAATGATGATCCCAACATAAGTGCAACATGAGAGTTAAAAAACATATGGAGTTCATATTTGTTCACATCATATATCAACTATCACTTGTTAAAGCATGAGAATACATCACAAGAGAATGAGGGTAAGCTTTGTAATTTAAATTACTTTTAACATCATAACATACTTAAAGAAGATCCAGTATAACTTGATTAGCAAGTCAATATAATTGATTAGTAGCAACAAGCTATTTCTTACCAAGGGGAAAAAGTTCTTCTGAAGTCACAGTAACTACAAAATTGTTCAATTGAAATAAAGAAGTCGTAACAGAATTCTTCAGCTATGAAGTATGAAGAAAAATATAAGATAAATAAAAAATTGATGCTGAAGTGTGCAAATAAATAAAATAAACATCTGAGTCAGATCTTGCCCTGTTTTTGTTTTTCATTAAAACAAGCATTTAGCACCACACACATACACACAGAAAATAAATAAATTAAAATAAGAAAACAAATTAATCCAATCAGACAGAAGTATTTATGGAAAAATAAAACTTTAGAAACAGTTACAATATGTATTTATCTATCAAGAACCAACAAAGTAGAATTCTATACAGAATTTATCAAAGAGTCCCCAAAAATCTAAAACATTGATGAATGAATTGGTGACTCTCTATGAATATCTACAATTTTAGTATGGAGAAATACGGTGTTAATAGTAATTCTGGATGAAAATACTATAATGACAAAGATTAAAAAAAACTGGGAAGGGGGTATAATGAGAAAGTAATTACCTTTTACAACATTCTTTTGATAAGTTCCAATTTTCACTCCAACTTAAGCATCTCTGGAAACGTGAATAGCTTTGCTCTCGAGTGAAAGAAGATCAGCCATCTCCTTGATTGGAATTAGGATTATTTTATTGGGATACATATTACCCATTAAGTTGACAGTGTGAAGCAAAATAAATGGAGATAATTCATCACATTTTTTTAAATCACTTATTAACCTTAATCTTCTACAAATTATTACATTAGCATTCAAAGAATCCAGGCATCCATTGACGAATAATTTAAGCTTTTGATTTCTGTTTCCAAATCTTATATTAAAGAAATGATGTGTCCATCTTGAACTAAAAGAGCACAAACAAACTACTGGAAAGCAACATCCCCATAGTTTTACCTGGATAACTAAAGCTGAATGCAGTTAAATATCCAAATCTATACCGAATGGATACAAGTAAAAATACAGCCTGGAGGAGAATAAGTATTGTATAGAATATTTTAATTATGTGTTTGCATAAAAAAAAAGGGAAGTACGTGGATATCATAATCAGTATGCAATTGAATTTACAATCAATGAGCAGCCATCGGTAACTAACCTGTAGGAGCTAACCAAACTGAGTTGAGCAGAGGCTTCTCATTCAAAGCCAAATTTCACCACATCTTGCCAATATATCTCCACATCACCCCAAATTCGCAAAACGCAAATGGAATATAATAAATTACAGTTGTTAAAAACAAGCAAAACATTTAAGCCTAAAAACCAAAGTTATTTATAGACGAAAACAGGCTTCTAAAGTTAGGGAAGAAAAACAAACACAAAATACACTAAATTTTTGCGACCTTATTTCATCTCACACTTCCTTTAGAATTTTTTTTTTTTGACGACAGTATTAAACATTTCAAAAATGCATATGAAATTAAATTTACCAGGTCCAAATTATATACACAAATATTTTATTCAAAATGATTTTCTTTTCGTCTATTATTTCACATTATCAACAGTATATAGAAGTGGTTGAATTCATTTGCACAAAATGATATTATCCTAAGACCACTTATGAACATGGCAAATTAAGATTGTTAATTGACTTAGAATTGACTGAATTAGTTACATGGAATTAATGATATTCTAAGAATGCTTATGAATACAGGAAAAAATTAAAAATTATTAGTATTGACAAGTATGCAATAAATCAAATCAATCGCAAATATAGGGATAATTGCAGCCGCGGTCCCTAACCTTTGCATTTTTTGCAGACTTTACCTCAACCTTCAATTTGTACCACCCGGAGTCCCAAACCTTTCATATAGTATCAGCCGAAGTCCAAAATGACGGAAACCGTCAATTCCACCGTCAGTTGACCTTCAAAATAGGGAAAACTCATATTCTGACCAATTTAAGTGGGGGCATTTTCGTCCAACTCTATTTCCCCCTTTTACATATGTATCTTTGGGTAAATTATAATCTCTCTCCCTCTCCATTCTCTGTTACGCGAAGAATTCGAACCATCATATACAATGTCCACTGAAAATACCCAAGAATCCGGCGGAATTCCAAATGATTTTGCATGTCAGATTCGAGGTCGTCTTCCCGAACCTGTATACGGTAAGTGTATAAAATTTCTCAACTTTTTTTGGTTGTAGACGTTGAAGATTTCGAAGTGTGATCAAGTACTGCATTTTTTCTTCATTTCAAGCATGTCATTGAAAAATAACGACATTTAATTTGCTTTTTATTTCGCGCTGCTCTCGCATTACTTTCAGTCGACTAGGATTAGGGGTTGCTGACGTTATTTTGTTTTGATTGTTTGTTTCCAGATGACAATTCAAATTATTTCACCATAAAGATGCATTATGGTGGTGTATTGCTCCAGAAGATGCGAAATTTTGTATACGAACATGGGAAGATAGCATACATAGACTACGTGCACCCCGATTGGTTTAATAGATTTCTCCTCGACAATACTATGAAGATGGTAGGCAATTTGGGGCAAATGAGTATTTGTACAAGATTGAAAAGAAGAGATTGAGTGAGGCATCGTTTTGGATTGTTAAAGATGCAGACTTTATAAATGTAGTTCGGTTGCTTGGTGAGAGTAGGATTGCTGAGATGTGGTGCTTGCCTGTAGTTGATGTGTTGGAATTGCCATGGGACGAGAAAGTCGGGCATGATATTTCAGTGGTCGATGTTGCCACAGGTGAGGTGTTGGAAGCGGTTGCAGATAGAGGCAGAGCAGAGGTTGAAGAAGAAGAGTATGACCAAAATGTCTGTCATGCAGTGGAAGTTTTGGACGATTTCCCAGAGGGGGGTGACTTGTATATTGTGGATAACTCGTATGTTGTGGAAGAGGCTGACAGTAATGGTGCATCTGACCAGGATCATGTGGATGCAGGGTCTGAAGAAATTGACTGTGCACCCCATGCTGATGCACCTCCATTGGATGAAAATGTGGGTGATGAATGTGCAGTTGATGCTGATGCACCTGCATGGGATGAAAATGTGGGTGATGAGAACGCAGTTGATGCTAATGCACCTGCATGGGATGAAAATCTTGGTGATGAACCTATAGCTGCTGAGTATGACAATGAAGCGACTTCTGCACCCCATGGCAATGACTTCGAAGGGGATCCTGCACCCCATGCAGAGCACATTGAAAAGTCTCATGCACCCCATGCAGATACCAATGTAGAGGCTCCTACATCACCTGAACTTGACTCACCCCATGCAGATTCCGGTCCGGATGATACATTCCTTGAGCAACAGGGGATGGAGGACTTCAGTGATCCAGATTATGAGCAGGAAGAAGAAGTGACTATGGATGATGATGATAATTTTGAAGATACATTCTTCAGATTGTCAGAGGGTTTTGATATTGGAGATGAGAACCTTGAGGACAGAACATGAAGAGGGAGAAGGCCCTGTTGATGGTTCCGGAACAGATTACGGTGAATCGGATGATCTTAGAAGTAGTCCAAGTGATGTTGAAGACGTTGGTGGGTCTTCAACTGGCATGAAGGAACCGTGGTTTAATCCAGCTACAGACATGCAGGATCCCAAATTCAAACTTGGTATGCTACGCAAATTTTTTCCCTTTTCTTTAAAGTATGTAAACAGAATGACTGAGACTTCCATCTCTCCTGCAGGCATGAAGTTTGACAACATAAAGACTTTGAGGGATGCAATTGTGCAGTATTCGGTGAAGAATGCAAGAAGTGTGAAGTATGTGAAAAATGACGCAACTCGATTGCGAGTGAAATGTGAAAAGAACTGTATGCCTACCAGCAGCCGGACAAAAGTTTCCGGATTAACACATTTAGAGATGAACATAAATGCACAATGGTATGGCAGAATAAAAGAGTGCATTCCTGCTACTTGGCGAAGAAGTACATAAGGAAGTTCAGATCTGACCCGAAGATGTCCATGAATAGTTTTGTGGAAACAGTGAAGGAGGATTGCATGTATGAAATCTCCAAACATCAGTTTTATAGGGTGAGAGCTAAATGTGCAGACATTGTTAATGGGATTGTGGCTGAACAGTACAAGATCCTGTGGGACTACGGTGAGGAGTTGAAACGAACTAATCCTAGCACCACAGTGATGATTGAAGGGCAGGGTGATACATTCAAGAGAATTTACATATGTTTGGGGGCATGCAAAGCGGGTTTTAAAGCTGGGTGTCGTAATGTGATTGGTTTGGATGGATGTTTTTTGAAGAGTGCACAAGGTGGGCAGTTGTTGGCTGCAATTGGGATTGATGCAGATAACTGCATGTTTCCTGTGGCTTGGGCTGTGGTTGATGCTGAGAACAGAACAAACTGGGAATGGTTTTTAGAACTTCTGACGGTTGACATTGGGATGTATAATGCAAGAGCTTGGACCTTCATTTCTGATAAACAGAAGGGCTTGGTTGACTCCATTAATTTGCTGTGTGAGGGTGCTGAGCATAGGTGTTGTGCTAGACATTTATACAGCAACTTCACCTTAGTGCATAAGGGTTTGACATTGAAGAGTATGTTCTGGACTGCAGCACGGGCAACAACGGTGCCAGAGTGGAGAACAGCAATGTCTGAGATGAAGGACCTGAATGAATCAGCATTTAAATGGTTCTTTGAAAAACCAGCAGCACAGTGGAGCAGGTCACATTTTCAAGTATATTCAAAGTGTGACATCTTGCTTAATAACCTGTGTGAGGCGTTCAACTCTTCCATAGTAAATGCAAGAGAGAAGCCTATTATCTCGATGCTCGAGAAGATAAGACATCAACAAATGTTGAGGATGAATGCCAAAAGGGAAGCTGCAGGAAGATGGGATCATGATTTTGGTCCTAGGATTATGAGCATTATTGAGAAAGCGAAGGGTGAAACAAGGTTCCTCAAGGCTGATAACGCTGGCAGTGAAAAGTTTGAGGTGAGCAACAGGGATGGAATGAGATGGAGTGTGGACTTGCTGAATCGTGAATGTGCCTGCCGAAAATGGCAGCTGATTGGGATACCTTGTGCGCATGCAATGTCTGGTATGTTTTCGAGAAACATTGGCATATATGAATACGTGGATGAATGCTATAGTAAAGAAGCTTACTTGAGATCCTACAGCCCAGTCATCCAACCGATGTCCGGTCCTGAGTTGTGGCCAGAGTTGGGAAAACATCCTCTACAGCCACCTGTGAAGAAAAAACAGACAGGAAGACCAAAGAAGTTGAGAAAATGGTCACAAATAGAGCCTCCTACCGGCATTAAAATGGCAAGGACTGGAATGAAGATGACATGTAAAAGATGTGGTGGGACGGGCCACAACAAGAGAACTTGTTCTGAGGGAGATACACAGCCAAGTCAATCACAAGGCAAAGGAAACAGAAATGCCCCCAGGTCACAGCCAAGTCAATCACAGGGCAAAGGAAACAGAAATGCCCCCAGTTCACCGGATACAGCGCCAACTCCGTCACAAGGCAAGGCCAAGAGAAAGACTTCTACGCAATCCGAGCGTCAAGCAACTAAGAAGGGACGTAGACAAAAAAATACATAGCTTTCTGTAGGATGGTTGTTTTGAACATAGTGGCTGTATGACAAGTTTTTTTTTGTTATTACCTTTTGATAGAAGCGGCTGAACGGGGTTGTGCTTTTGTATGATGTTGGAACAATGTATGATGAAACACGTTAGAATTTCAATGCTAAAATTTGTTGTCCGTGTTTGGAATTGTGTTATGAATGTTACATATGCTGAAAATTTGTTGTTCGTGTCTTCAGTTGTGGAGTTTGACTCTGTCAAATATTTGTTCCAAAGCTTAAACTTACTGAAAAGGTATGGAACTTTAGTTGATTCCAGAGGAAAAGGTTTGGGACTTTTAGAATTTGAATAGAAAAGGTTTGGGACCTGATCTGCGACAAATTCAAAGGTTTAGGCCTTATGTACGAGGGGTTGAAAACGTTTGGGACCTGAAATGCACCATCTACAACATGTTATCTATTCGAAATTTCCTTTTGTTCTGAAGCATTTGCACACGGGGAGGGGAGATCTGCTAGAACAGAACAAATTAGGGCAACACTGTTTAATCTTAAAAGTCTTATTTAAGGGGAAATACGTTACAAACCCATACACAACACTCGAAACTAACCCCTAAACCCCGTTCCAGTATACAAAACAAACACAACTTCTAATCTTAAGTCATACACACTTCTACGAACAAACCCATTTCACAAAAAAGCCACATACAAATCCTAGTATCCAAGTCTTCCATGAGCCACGACTTCTTGCACGTAGGGTGTTTAGTTCAGCTTCCATCTCTCTTCTAACGCGCAGAAATCCAGGGATTATGTCCCTCGATCTGTCGCACATTGGAGGGTCGTACCAGTGAAAAAGGTTGCATCCACCAAACTCCTGACGACGTGGGCAAGTAAGAAATCTTCTTCCTGGGTTCATGTTCGTCCATGAGGTCTTTATCTGCACAGGTTCACCGCATCTACAGACATTGCACTCCATTTTCAGCCGTATATGTTAACAATGGAAGAGAGAGAAGAATATAGGAGAATATATAGCACCTGCAAAATGGAGGGAAATGAGGTGTGATTAGTACAGTGAAAAGGGGAAAATAGAGTTGGACGAAAATGCCCCCACTTAAATTGGTCAGAATATGACTTTTCCCCATTTTGAAGGTCAACTGACGGTGGAATTGACGGTTTCCGTCATTTTGGACTTCGGCTGATACTATATGAAAGGTTTGGGACTCCGGGTGGTACAAATTGAAGGTTGAGGTAAAGTCTGCAAAAAACGCAAAGGTTAGGGACCGCGGCTGCAATTATCCCGCAAATATATTGACAAGTATTCATGATGGTTAAGAAAAACATATAATAAATACAGTTAGCTGAAAAAAAAAAAGTTTTTTTTTTAGACAAAGAAAATAGATAGTAATGAATTTAAATATAAATATATGCTATAAAGGATGGAAAGAGTTTCCAGGTAGGTCAATAAAGAAAAATAACATAAGTTTCATTCACAAAATAAAAATATTACGATAAATTGACTAATTGAAGGATTTCACTGTAAACAACATTCTTTGTACATTTGTTATGTAATAACGAATGTATATTTGTTAGTTTAACCAGGATTTTGATACTATCACTTGTTTTCGCTCTTGATAATGCAACGTATAACTGACAATGTGAAAATACTGGTTCAGGAAGATAAAGTCCAACAAAATCTAAAGTTTGACCTTGAGCTTTGTTAATAGTCATTGCAAAGCATGGACGTATTGGAAATTGAGTTCGTTTGAATGGGACTAAACCTCTTTCACTTTCTAATGGAATGAATGGAATTCTAGGTAAAAAAACATGTTTTCCACGATATTCTCCAACAGCAATTTCAGCATCGATAACATTTTTTTCAAATTTTCTACAAATTAATCTTGTACCATTGCATAGACCTTCTGAAGGATTTATATTTCGAAGTAATATAACAGGACAATTTTCTTTCAATATAAGTTCATGTGGTGGTATACCATTTGGAGCTAATGTGTTTAAGAAATCTTCTTGAATACCCTGTTCAGTTTTATCAATTGTTTCATCAAAACTGTAATATGTAAAGTTTGTACCGGGAATTTGTTTTAGTAACATATTGTTAATTTCATCAACCGATTCATTTTTTGGAGTTAAGATAACTCTATTAATCATGGTATCTAAGGCAACACTATATGTTTGTAAATTTGGGAATACAACGTCAATTAATGATTTCAAGGAAAGTAATTCATCATCGTAAGTTAATGTTAAATTAGATGGAAGCTCAATCATACCACAAGAATGGACATCTTCAAGTCCATTACCTATGGAAAGTAAATATTTACAATACATTGGATCTAACTGGGCTCTCATATTTTGAATCAAATGTAAACGAATAAATGAAGGCCATAGATAATAGAACACTAAACTTGCTTGCATTATATCTGTCTTATTTCCATTGGGGACAACTGGTAATATTTGACGGAAATCTCCACCTAGAACTATTACCTTTCCACCAAAAGGTGTATCACATTCATGAATATCTTTAAGCATTCTATCCAAAGCTTCTATAGCGTAACGATGTGTCGTAGGAGCTTCATCCCATATAATCAATTTTGTCATTTGTAAAAAATTCCCTAAGGCTGATTGTTTACTAACAGAGCAACTTATACTTGTATTTAATTCTAATGGGATTTTAAAACGTGAATGTGCAGTGCGACCACCTGGTAATAATGATGCTGCTACACCTGAAGAAGCTGTAGCCAATGCAATTAAATTTCTTGCTCTAACAGCTCTTAATAATGCTTTGTACAAGAATGTTTTTCCTGTTCCTCCTGGGCCATCTAAAAAAAAACAACCCTATTCCATTAGTGAAAACTCTATGTAAAATTGCATCATATGCAGCTTGCTGTTCTTTATTTAATACAACTGACGAAGAAGTTTCAATGTCAATGAAGCTATCCCTCATTTCTTCAGCAATCATATTTACTAACCTTTCATTTTCATCTATGTTTATTTCAAATGGAACTAATTTATATTCATTTATGTTTTTTCCAATTGGTTCAAGAACACTATTTATATACTGTAATGCTTTCAATTCAGCATTTTCGCAAGAAATGCCTTTTTGAACATAATCTTCAAACATGTATGTTTTAAATTTAGACCAAAGAGTTGATGGATTTTTTGGGGCACATAAAGTTAATATAGTGGAAAACAATCACCGTAAAGAACTTGGCATTTGATAAACTATTGCTTCAGCTAAACAAAGCTCACAATTATTGTCTGCATTCAACAAGCCATGTAATAGAGTTGATTCTCGAAAAGATGATACGTTAACATCATTAACTGTTTTCAAGCTTTCAAAAGACGTTGAACCTTTAATATGATTTAGTAAAAGTCGTAAGTAATATCTTTCACCTTCATATGGATTCGCAGTAATGATTCGGCCAATTACATCTTTGATTTTCCTTGGACTCCAAATTTTAGATTGAGCATCCCAAATAAAATGAATAGGAAAATCTCTATACAATAATGTTTTAGCTTTTTCATTTGTAGAATTCATACAAAAATATTCCGTTAACATTGTACGTTGTATATGATCTCTAGAAACAATTTTTGTTACATCATCAAATTTGTTAAACGTAACGAATTGACCATTTTCGAGGTGTAATTGTAGAGGAATAACAGATGGAGAATTCTCAGATAAAATAAATCCGTAAATTCTCCAAGTTGCTTCTGGCGGAGATATCCACCTAGCTGTTTGATATTGTGAGATTTCATCAATATCATTATCAACTTCATTACTTTGCAAAGAAAAACTTATTCGATCATGACCTTTGTAAACATATTTGTATAAATATTTAACAACTTTTATGGTGGAACAAATTTCTACATTAATATGACAATCATACTTAGCTATCAAATAAGGATTATAAGACACTACCCATCTATTATCTAAATACTCTCCTCTAACCTTAACTTGTTCACCGTTATCACGTCGTCTATATAAAGGATAAGAATTATTGCCCAAAGTGGTAATTGTTGAATATTCTTTAGGGTATTTATTTTTACACAAGTGGTTCTTTTCCATACAAACTTTTTTCGGATTTAGAATTCCACACGGACCATGCATTATATGTTTGATAACACGAGAACGTAAATAAGGGTAATTATTTTGGCTAGGAATTTCGCATGAAACAATACTATCAATCACATTGGTAGAAGTAATTTTTTATCCATGTTTTAAAATTAACAAGAAATGAGCATGTGGAAGACCTCTTTTTTGAAATTCAATCACATATATGTAAGCTGCAATAGGACCAAATATTTTTTCTTTAAATAAGTCATGCTTCAAAGTTTTCAATTTAGATCTAAATACACGGGATATTAAATCAGGTCTATTTTGTACTTCATCATTGTGTTGTAATTCCTGCTTTATTTCAGGCCAATTAGGATTACAAGTTATTGTCAAAAAAATATCAAGTTTTCCAAATCTTTGAACTAAAGCCATTGCATCCATATATCTTTTTTTCTTATCTCTAGGACTACCAGTGAAGGATGATGGTAAAACAATTTTCTTACCAATTTTATGCCCTCTAGTTTTCCCTGTTCCAATAGTATCAACAATCCCTTGGTATAATTCAGCACGTATATGTTTTTGGTTATTTCTAAAGTAATATAATCTAGACGTTTCAATTTTCACATACATGTCAACTACGTATTGTTGTAAAAGTCTACCAGTATGAAGCAAGATTGAGTTACCCAAAGTCCTAATTTGTAATTTATAACAATAGTACTCCCGGCAAGAAACTTGCGATCTTTTCTTCAGTTTTCTATGTCCTAAAAGAAAGAAAGCAGACAATATTTTAAATGGCATAGCAAATTAACTGTAAATTACATTATTACAAATGGATAAAAGAGAAGAAAAAGTTTGTATTGACATGCCTGCATTCTCTCTCTCAATTAGTTCCTCTGCAGAGTTGATATTTCTAATATCAATTACATCTTCAGCTGCAAAAAAACAAGAATGGTGTGTTTTAGTAATTCTTTTAATACCCTCGTGCCATCCAGGTTCACCATAAGGAAACAATAAAGGGTATTGAAGAGGATCATAACAACCAAAGTAATAATGTACTCTATGAGATGATCCAGAATGACCAAAAATGGTTATGTCGCGAACTCTAACTTCTGCAGTAGGGTCCTCATCAACCCAAACTGCAGCTATTTGCGATGTTGTTGGAAGATTGTACACCCTTTGATTGAGTTCAGAATTACATCTTATTTGTATTTTATACGTGTCTAAAGCTCCAATACTATCTAGAGAGCGAAAAAAATTGAGTAAGGATTGATCTTCAAAATATCTATCAATTTTTGTAACATTGATTCTGAAAAACGATTACAATTATTCATACGATTTTGAATTTCATTTTCAGTATCATAAAAATATAATTGTAAATAACTTGGTTTGCCATCATGTGGTAACAACGGGTTTATGTAGTGATACACTTGACCTGGAACTCTAAAAGTATAAATTCCTTTATTCATCCTACATAAATCAGTGTCATATTTTACACCGAAGGATGTGAAAGCAAAATAGTTATTGTAACTTCGACAAATAGTCCTAAATTGTAAAGCTTCAGGCGATGATGATGTGAACAAATCATACAAATCAGATGGTACTGTATCAAGGCATAATTTAATTTTCCCATCAGAACAACAAAAAGTTTTAGATTCCTTGCAGAATTTCTTTGCATTACAGTAACCACAAATCGTAGGCGATGGTAAAATGTAAGGTTCAATTGGAATTGCAGGTAACCTTAACGTTGAAATACATTCACTCTGTTCTTCAAGTTGAATTTCGTTGTTAAATATACATGTAGTGTCAGTACAAGATTCAGGACCTACAACCATTGAGGAATAAACAAGTGTTTCACTACCGACATTGTCACCAAAGTGTGAATCTACAATACATAGATTTTAATTAGCTTCATTTACAAGCACACATACAAAAACACACAATAATCAATGTGTATTTTAAAAAAGAATTAGTCTATATGTACATAATAATATACATAATAGACTACACCCCCCTCACATAGAAGGGGACCCACATATAATTAAATATTCGTGGGCCCCCCTCCATGTGAGGGGGTGTAGTCTATTATGTACACCATGAGGTGTACATGTAGACTAACCCTTTAAAAAAAACGTAGCTTCCAAGAAGACGCAATTTGGGAATAATAAAGTTCATTTAAAATGTAGAAATGAGATGAATAATTGAAGCTAATATTCTCATGATGGATACCTCAATTTTTTAAAAAAAATGGAAACGCATGGAGTGCTTAAAATTATTCATTATTACACATTTTTAAGTGACCACATTCATAAAAATAAAAACTAAAAATTGAAATAACACATTTTTTATGAAAATATTTAATACATCATACTATATAGTGAAAAAATAAATTCTACATTGAATTTAAATAATATGTACAATAACTCTAACTCTATCAACTAATAAAAATAACTTTTTCCAGCATAGAACAAATTTTAGAAAACTAAGAATTTTAATACAATATAAAATACTTTAAGCCACAGAAATAATGAAAACAAATTAGATATATGAGATTTTATTTTTTTTAATAACAGAGAATTTTTTTTTTTTTGGAAAACAAAAAGTATTACAAATTTGTAGACAATGAAGTTATTAGAAAACATCAATAGAATCTATCTGCAAAAAATAAAGAGTAATTAACCTTGTAATTGTGATGCACGTGAAGGATGACCAATACGTCTTTCCTTGTTTCCTTTGAATTCCTTTCTCTTTGCATATAATTCTCGTCTTCTCTTATTTTGTATTTCTTTTTTGTTTGGCAAAAAAACTTTCTCAGTTCCACCACCATCGCAGTCATTACCAGAATTAGACATTATCTACAAACATAATAAGAAAAATGACAAATGTTTTGAAACGTCCAAAGTAAAAATTCACTATTTTGATGAAAGAGAATCAAAAAAGAGCATTAAAGCTCTCCTATATTGACTAATGTAAAATAAAATCATTAGAAGCAAAACCCAAACTTTGCCCACTATGCATGAGTATCTAATTAATCATTATCTTGATGCAAAATTAATAGGCAATCTGAACTTTTCCATTAAGAATTCAAACCCTTGGATAACTTTAAGGAAAAAATCAGAGTTCACCAAAGCAATAACACGTAGTCCGAGAGTGCACGGTGCGAACGGTGCCTCACGAGAGACACCGTGCGAGATTGCACGGTGCTCGCACCCCAGCAACGTCTGAAGTAAGTTTATTTATGTAAAAAATACCCAGAATTCTTTATTTATACACTAATAATACATTAAAACAATTTACCTAAGCCAGAGCACGATTCCAAACAGCATTGACATAGCCTTTCCCTTTATTCCCATCCCAACAACCCAATTTCCTCCATTTCTATTAGATGCAAAACATAGCCACAAATGCAAACT
>JAEDXY010000026.1:2500-45346 GCA_019395295.1 Osmanthus fragrans
CCCCTAACCCCTAAACCCTAAACCCTAACCCCTAAACCCTAAACCCTAAACCCTAAACCCTAAACCCTAAACCCTAAACCCTAAACCCTAAACCCTAAACCCTAAACCCTAAACCCCGAAACCCCGAACCCCGAAACCCCGAAACCCGAAACCCGAAACCCGAAACCCTAAACCCTAAACCCTAAACCCCAAACCCCAAACCCCAAACCCTAAACCCTAAACAAAAAAAAAAAAAAAAAACCCTAAACCCTAAACCCTAGAACCCTAGAACCCTAAACCCTAAACCCATTCCCTTCCTTTCCAAATTCTCTCAACACTTTGGAGATTTTTTCCCTTCTCTAGCCACCACCTATGGAACACACAATCGTCAACTTCCGACCACCTAGACCACCGGACCAATATACCAACATGAAGCCCTCATCATCCCCTACACATCCCTACCAACCGGTGGCATTAAATCCGGCAGCTTTGGCCGAAAGTAAACCTGAAAATCAGCCATTCACGCGACACCCATCGGATTCCCAACATTCTGGACGACTCTACTCAACTGGACGCACCTACCTATGGGCTTGAAACATCAAAAACTGCAATAAATCAGCACCAGCAGTCTGCCCCTACGCTGACAGCGAAATCGCGACATTCAGATGCATTTTTCGGCGCCGGTGGAACGAATGGTGATCGCGGACCACCACCCCTAGAACCTAATCTCCAAGACGCATCCAATGGTCATATGGGTCTACCTCGATTTGGCCGGGAACAGGTCGTTCTTCCTGAAACAGGCGGCGCGGACGGTGAGTTGCGTGATCCCCTTTTAATTGATGCTCGTCCACTTCTGGAAGCCTCAAATTATACCCTCCAACATTCAATTCAAGGTAATACGACCATGGGGAAGGGATCAATTGCCCCCAATCTTCAACCAATTGAGACAATTTCGGATTTGAACTCAAGAACCGCCCTACCGCGCGAAGGTCTTTTTTTCATCAATTCGTGACATGGTTGTGCCCCAACACACGAATCAACATGGGAAAACTGAAATTGAGGCTCAAACGACAATGGGTAATCATTCAATTGCGGAAATTACAGCACTAGTTTGCCAAATTTTGGAGTCAAAGATCATTCCTCATACAACACGGACTGTTCACCCGATTTCTCCAACTTCTGGGCAGAATTTGAACAAATTGACATCACCATTGGATCCAGAAGGCCCAAAAATGTTAGAGGGTACTACCAATTTGGCCGAAAATATTACATTGGATTTTGTGCCTCATTGCACGCAAATCGATGCTACTGTTCATGCAATTTCTGGGCAGAATTCGACAATTTTGACATCACCAGCAATTCCAGAACAGCTGAAAACCCTTGGGGGGACCTTCATTCCGGCCAAATCAGTTGAAAATTTTACATTGGGATGTGAGCCACGTGGCACAAATACCGAGGCAATAAATTCAGTAGTTGCTGGGCAGATTCTTCAACTGGGGCCAGCACCACTGATCTCAGAACATGCAAAAATCTCGGGTACGGAAACTTTAGCTTCTAATTTGGTTGATGGTATTGCATTGGGAAGCGTGCCAATTGGCGTGCATAACGAGGTTGCTCCTCCTGTTACTTCTGGACCTATTTTGACTCTGGTGACTATCCCAATGATTCGAAAGCATGGGAATACCCTTGGGGTTACACGTTCAGCTCAGGCTGCGCATGCAACCAATGCGCGTGTTCCTCCACCACGAAAACAATCTCAACCAGCTCCTCGGGGTAATACAACTACTTCTACTGCAACCACTGGCCCGAAGTCTTATGCTGCGGCAGTTGGTTATGTACTAGTTATCTCTCAGGCGGAGAGGAGTCAGAGGAAGTCATTTGCTCACGTTCTTAGATCACCGCAGGAGTCTACTGATCACAAGCTTGTAACTAGGGAGCCATTCATTCATCACGGTGAGCCCGCAGTCATGTTTCTGGAAGCTGATGAAGATATGCTAGCTGAGCCATACAAGTTTACACTTGTTGGCAAATTTGTGCACCGAAAACCCCCTATGATTAAGGTACATGATTGCTTTTCACGCTTTGGCTTTTGTGGCGATTACACTATTGGTTTAATTGATGCCACACACATTTTAATCCACTTGGAGCACGAGGATGACTATGCACGGCTATTCCTCAAACCCACATGGTACATTGACGGTTGTCCTATGAGAGTCTTTAAATGGACTCCTAGCTTTAGTCCACAACAGGAGACCCCCATTGCTCCTGTTTGGGTTTCTTTCCCCTTACTGCCCATTCACTTTCGAGCTAAGAGTTGCTTATACGCTATTGCCAAAGCTATTGGCCTACCTCTACGTACTGATGAGGCGACTTCTGATCTTCGTCGTCCCAGCGAGGCTAGAGTCTGTGTGGAGGTGAATTTGGATTATGATCTCCCTGATAGAGTATGGATCGAGCGAGAAAAGCTCGGTGGCTATTGGCAGACGGTCAAATATGATAAAAAACCAGATTTTTGTTATAGATGCAGACACTTTGGACACTTGGAGGATCATTGCATACTTGGTACACGATTTATACCACCATCTGTCCCTGTTGCTGAACCCATTCCTCGGCATGCTATCCCAGCTAAGGATAGGGGTAAAGGGAAGGTGGTTGAGGCTGAGCCACGTCAGAGGTGGACCCCAATTCGTCGAGATCAGAAGAGACAGCAGAATACCAACACTTCAGGTGCCCAGATTCTTCAGACTGCTCCAGCGATAGTGAACGGTGCCGTCCCCATTCAGGGTAATATACCAGATATCAGTTTAGTTAATCATCCAGTGGCTCAGTCAGTAATCCCTACAGTGATTCAGTCAGTAGCTCCTACAGTGGTTCAATCAGTTGTCCCAGACAGTATTGTCCCATCAACTATCATACCATCAGCTTTGTCTCCTTCACATTCTGCTATTCACACAACTAGTGCTCACACCGAACCAGTGGCCCACGACATGATTCAGCGTCCACGTAACTCAGAGGGTTCAGGTACAGTGGCTAGACAGCTCCCAGGCTCTACGCCTGGCCATAGCAGTATTCTTGTCCCTAGCGATCCTCCCATTTGTCAGCAGAACATTGAGGCTTCTATCCCTTCTCTAGGTGCGGAGCAGTCAGACACGGAGAGTACATCACAGATAGAGGTACATCAGCAGGGTATATTCCGTAGGTCTTCGTCTGAGGATCTGGCTGGTATGGTTGGGCGGACAGAGGATGAGGGCTTCATTCGAGTTGGTCGGAAGAAACACCCACGGGCTACTGATACTCCACATCCGAGCAGGATGGTCACTAGGAGTAGGTCACATGAGTCCTCACATTCCCCATCCCAATGAGTACGATCATTTGGAATGCGAGAGGTGTAGCTAGTGTAGCTACTCGCAGGCGCCTGAGGAAACTTATTCAGCTTCATCAGGTATATCTTTTGGCTATTTTGGAGCCCTTTGTTCTTGAGCAGAGTTTCGATTATATTCGTCGCTATCTGCACTTCGATGCTGGAGTTCGGAATGAGTCGAACAAGATATGGTTCCTTTGGAACGTGGGGACCAATGTTACTGTTATTGTCGATCATCCCCAGTTTCTTCATGCTAGAGTTGAAGATCCCAGACTGGCGCGCGCCATCTATCTGACCCCCGTCTATGCATCATGTGAGGCGGCTACAAGGAGGGATCTGTGGGCGGGACTTCACCATATTTCCCTCGATATGGAAGATCCTTGGCTAGTTGGGGGAGATTTTAATGTTATTATTCATGACGGTGAGCGCACTGGTCACAGCACCCGTGATCGGGGTTCCACTGCCTTTTCTGATATGATGTTGGATTGTGGGTTGGAGGATGCTGGTTTCTCAGGGAGTCAGTATACTTGGACCAATGGTCGAGTCATGAAGAGATTGGATAGGGTTTTGATTAACTCTACTGTTGCAGCTTTTTGTCGACAGCTTACTGTGAGACACCTCAACCGTACTTCATCTGATCATTCACCCTTGCTTCTACAGTGGACATCTGATGATGACTTGGGACCCAGGCCCTTTCGATTCCTTAACGTATGGACCAAGCACCATGATTTCTCAGCCTTCGTCTCTCAGAAGTGGTCATTTCCTACTCATCTTACGGGGATGGCTGCTCTCTGGGAGAAGTTCTTCAGGCTGAAACAAGGCCTGCGTTGGTGGAATCGATGAGTATTCGGTGATATTTTCCAGCGGGTGAGGGACGCTGAGGAGAGGATCGACAAGGCAGAGATTGATTTTGAGAGTGAACCTACACCGGAGTATCGTGCCTTATTGCATCGGGCACAGGCTGATTTGAACCGGGCCTTATCTATTGAGGAGGGATTCTGGAAGCAGAAGGCCGGTTCACGTTGGGTGTGTGAGGGAGACCACAACACCCGATATTTTCATGCGATGGTTCAAGGACGTCGGACCAGATCTCGTCTCAGAACTATCAGGACTCAGGCAGGGGAGGTCCTTTCTTCTACTAATGACATTCAGAGGTCGGCTATATCTTTTTTTCAAGACTTGTTATCTGCTCCCACCCAGTCCCTGGATCCCATCCGCCCAGGCATCATACCCAGACTACTGACGGAGGGAGATAATATAGCACTCAACCGCCCCCCTTTGATTCGTGAGGTGCGGGAGGCGGTCTTCAGCATTGATGCTGATAGTGTCGCAGGCCCAGATGAATTCTCATCACTATTCTTCCAGCATTGTTGGGATATCATACAGGAGGATGTTTACAGTGCAGTCGTTGATTTCTTTGAGGGTGGCCATCTGCCTCGTGGTTTTGCCGCTACCTCCATTGTTCTGCTCCCGAAGAAGGAAAATGCTTGCCGGTGGACGGATTTTAGACCTATCAGCCTCTGTACGGTGTTCAATAAGCTCATCACTAAGCTGTTGAACAACAGATTGAGTTCACTGCTGCCCCGTATTATCTCTCCTCAGCAAAGTGGTTTTATTTCGGGACGTCTTATTGGGGATAATGTGTTACTGACTCAGGAGCTCCTCTACACTTTGGATGATAAAGTGCGAGGGGGGAATGCTATGCTGAAACTTGACATGGCTAAGGCATACGATCGCATGGATTGGGGATTCATTTATTCTGTACTGGAGGCGTTTGGATTTGATCAGTTGTGGATTGACAGAATCAAACGGTGTATTTCGGAGTGTCAGTTCTCAGTGCTTCTGAATGGTCGTCCATGTGGTTTCTTTCCATCCTCGCGTGGGCTCAGACAGGGCGACCCCATCTCACCTTCTTTGTTCATTATAGCTGCGGACTATTTCTCTCGCCTTCTCACTCAGAGGTTTCAGGCATATCCTAGTATGCGATATAAGCATGGAGGCAGCACTCTTGTTTCACACCTATCATTTGCTGACGACATGATTATATTCGCCAATGGCCAGAAACAGTCAATCAAGAGAGTCCTCGACTGTTTGGAGCACTACGAGGGAGTTTCTGGCCAGTTGGTGAATAGAGACAAGAGCGGTCTTATACTACCTAGACGGGCATCAAATACTCAGATCAGGAGACCAGTAATCTTGACTGGTTTTGCTCATCAGCAGCAATCGTTTACTTATTTGGGAGTCCCCTTGTTTAAAGGGGCCAAGAGGAGCTTTCTATATGAAGACCTCGTGATGAAGGTCAGGAGCAAGATATCTGGCTAGGCTTCTCGACTACTTTCTCCTGTGGGTCGAATTACTCTGTTGAGATCAGTATTATCATCCCTACCACTTTATCTTTTTCAGATCATGCGGCCTCCCAAGGCTATACTGAAAAAGTTGGAGAGCATCTTTGCACGTTTCTTATGGGATTCTAAAGAACAGGCTCGTCGACTACACTGGAGGAGTTGGAAAGAGATTTGCCTTCCTACTAATGAGGGTGGCCTTGGGTTCAGAAGATTACAGGATGTGGTGGACACCTTCTCCATGAAGCTTTGGTGGCTATTTCGATCTCAGAACTCTCTTTGGGCTCAGTTCTTACTGGGAAAATATTGTATGAGGACACATCCATCACTTGCAGCAGTTCCCTACTCGAGCTCTCCTACCTGGAAGAGGTTGAAGAGAGTTGCGCCACACACTGAGTCGCACATTGCTTGGCACCTTGGAGCTGGTCAGATTTTCTTCTGGCATGATTGCTAGATGGGCGAGTCTACGTTGGCCTCCATTTTCCCACACAGACAGCTCACATCTGCGAGGGTACAAGACTTTTTTGATGACACCGGGTGGGATGTTGGACGATTACTACATGCTCTTCCTCCCCACATGGCGGAGCAGATAGGGACAATACCTTTAAGTGCTGATACACCGGACCGCATTGTTTGGAGGGATACGTCGGATGGTAGCTTTGCTACCAAATCAGCATGGTAGCTAGTTCGCTCGGGTCGCCAAGCTCAAGACTCGTATCGTTTATTGTGGAGCTCCACATTGCCTACCACAGTCTCATTCTTCTACTGGAGATTATGGCAGGATCTCATTCCAGTAGATGTGGTTATTCAGAGGAGAATTGGCTGTCTGTTGGCCTCGCGATGTCAGTGTTGTTCCGAGATCGAGACCATCAGTCATGTTTTCACTGGCAGCAGCATCTCTGATCAGGTATGGCAGCACTTTGGGGACATATTTCAGATACCTATGAGATCAGGGGAGGGGGTCAGGCAGAGGTTCCAGAGATGGAGGTATTCAGGACAGTACGTTCGTTGTGGACATATTCGCACTATCATTCCTCTACTGATATTTTGGTTTTTATGGACCGAGAGGAATGATGCAAAGCACAGAGGGATCCGCATGGTGGCCAGACGTATCATCTGGAGGGTATACCGCATGATCTCTTTTCTCCATATGGGAGGACTTTTTAGAGCTGCGCATTGGCGAGGGGACCTAACATTCGCCCCTTTCTTTGGTATTTTTATTACTACTCCTTCCCCACCACCTCCTGTTATGGTTTTCTGGCGCACTCCACAAGTGGGATCATACAAGATCAACACTGATGGATGCGTCAAGGATGGCTTTGCGAGTGGTGGAGGCATCATTAGGGACCACACTGGACATTGCATCAGGGCATACTCGACATCGTATGGCACGTGTTTGATCCTGGAGGCCGAGCTCAGGGCAATACTTGATGGGATTATTTTGGCCAGAGGATTTGGACTTTCAGGTATTTGGATTGAGTCAGACTCTACTGCAGCCATCCACTGCATCACCAGAGGCGGAGGACCATGGGCTATTCAGGGCGTACTCAGGCAGATTACAGACAACATATCCTTCGACAGAGATACAGTTTCCCACATATATAGAGAAGGAAACCAAGTTGCAGATGCCCTTGCTGCAGAGGGATGGGATCATCGGCAATATCGAGTTTTTGAACCAGCTGATCTACCACGACATATCAGGGCACTCTTACAGATTGACAGGCATGGACTGCCCAGCATTAGAATTTGATTTTGATATTTTTCATTTAATTGCTTCAATCTTTATTGTAAGGGAAGTTGTACTTCCTCTTTCAATGCTTTACATTTGTTCTTCATCATTTATTATTGTAAGGGAAGTAGTACTTCCTCGTTTATTGCTTTTACCATTTCTACATGTAACCACGGTATTCCTCCGCCACAAGTGAGGATAATCAATAAAACCTCGGAGATACCGCCCTCCTTCAACTAAAAAAAAAAAAAAAAAACCCTAAACCCTAAACCCTAAACCCAAAAACCCAAAACCCAAAAACCCAAAACCCTAAACCCTAAACCCTAAACAACAGTAAATGACCAAAAACTAGTGAAGACTACTCAAGTCCTCAATGGCAAGTCTCATACACATACACTTTCACCTAGTCCCTCTATCACGGCTCCTACATAGGATAAGGTTAATGAACACATGCAAAGAGACATGGATGGCATGACCCTTAGAGACTGCGTACAAAATGCAGAGGACGACGTACCTACAGTCAACAGGTCAATCTCACATGTTTCAGATACTGCAGCACAGAGCACTATGAGATCAGTCCCACCTGCGACTAGCACCATGAGATCAGATGCACCTGATTTTCACCCGACATTTAGTGCACCATCACCTAGACAACATTTTTCACCTAGGCAGGCTTCTTTTCACGCGCGCGACCACTCTTTAACGAGCGAGCCTGATTACGCTGACTACTATGACCCAAAAATGTTTCAGACCAGACGCATGACCGGATCGATGTCTATGTACTTCCACATGAAGGTTTATCCTCGGGAATATCCTTGAGTAGTCTCACTAGTTTTTGGTCATTTACTGTTACTTGCATTTTCTATTACCTACAATTCAATTTGAGATCTTTGTTGCAATTTACATTTGCTGGAGGTCAGGTCTGTGCCCCCCTCCTTTATTTGTAGTCTCGGTTTTTATTATACAAAATAAGCCATACTAGTGGTATTTGTTATAAAAAAACCCTAAACCTAAACCCTGAACCCTGAACCCTAAACCCTTAACCCTTAACCCTGAACCTTAAAAAACCCTGTGATAAGTGCGGTTTTAGCACTCATTTAGACCGTTAAACTTAGATAGTTGTTAGTTTTCTATTATTAGTTTTTGATTATTTTTGTTACTTTTGTTCCTTAGGTGAATTCCCGAGTTGTTGGTTGTCGATGTGGTATTTTGAGCATGAATTGAGCCAAAACGATTGAAGAGAAAATACTCCAAGATTTGGCAACCAAGTTTATCACAATTGGGAGGAAGATGTATGGTTTGAAGGGAGGTGAATTGGAGTGAAAAACCAGAAAATGAAGTTGGTTCAGAATTTGGCTTATGCGTACGCATAGGCCTGCAGGGTGTGCGTACGCACATATGCGTACGCACACTTGTCAAATTCAACTACTGAAGCTTAAATATTTACACTGTGCGTACGCACACCCAGACCTATGCGTACGCATAGGCAAAATCTAGAGCAGAACCCGGGAAAACACGCGAAACCCGATTTTGAATTCTTATTTCACCCCTTTTATTCCAAACCCGTTTTTCCTCTTCTCCACAATTAAAAACACCACTTAGGGCTCATTTCTAGGGCAAGCAAGAAGGGGAGGAGCCAACCACCAAAGAAGAAAAACTTGGGAGCTCCACCTCCATCAACAATGGTGGAAATGTGATGAAGGAGAAGAAGATACCTTACATTGAAGATCCCATCTATCCTTCTCCCCATCAATAAGCCATCTCTCTTCTCTAATTTCGTTTTTAGTTATATATTGTATTATTTTGTTGGTTATTTATCATTACATTATGGATAGCTAAATGTTAATGTGATTGAGGGTTATTTTGGAACCCTAGAAATGATAATTTAATCGATTTGTGTTTTATTGTGTTCTTGAAATTAATGTGTTTAATCTATTGTGTTAAATGTTGATATTGTTATTCTTAATTGTTTGGGATGACAACTAAATGATTGGGTTGACACAATATATGCTATTTTGGAAATTTTAGTACGTAATCGCTAATTTAACTAAAATCTAGTAGTAACTACACTTTGATGGATTATGAGGAATTTTCTATTAAATGTAGGTGGATTATCACTTAAGCTAACAAACCGAGCTTGTGTGTTTGCACTTAATTCAATTCGTCTCTTTCGTCGTAATGCTTTTGTTGAATTAAATCTAGCGAGCTTATCCTAGGTTGTTTGATGAAAAGGGTTGGGTAACGATGCTTATCTTATTCAACTAATATGTAAGAAGAGATTGAGGTAATCGAGCTTGTGATTATTCTCGAATTGTTGTTGATCTTTTGAACGAAAATCCTTTGCGAACATCGATTAGAAAATCATTCTAGCGGCGAAGAAATATCCCTCGATCACATTTTCATTACTTTGTGTTTTTCATCATTCTCGTTCTTTGTCTTTTATATTTTTCGTTTCCTTAGTTTAATTAACCAAACCCCCCCCCCCCCCCATTTACATGTTTTCCGTATTTTATTTTCTTATTGCAATTGACATAATTGAAAACAATCTTCTGCGGGAATGACCCTTACTTACCGCATTACTACTTGAGCGACAAATTTTAGAAAAGTAAGGAATTTATTTTGACCCCCTTTTGGGCATGTCACCCTGAACCCTGAAACCCTAAACCCTAAGCATAGGATGAGAAGCCATCGGAGTAGCCACAACAGGAGGTGGGATAAGTAGCTCAGTAGCGAGCTCAGGAGAAGCGGGGCTAGGATCCGATGGCAGCAAAGATGGGCTTGCAAATGAATCATTGGCCTACAAAGACTCAACCACGGGATCAGTAAAGATACCACACTAGTTAGATCCAGACTGTGTAATATGCTGGGAATGGGATGCAGGGAAAGATGGGACCATGTCTATAGGGGAAAGACCGGGTTCTAGAAAATTTGAAAATTAGAGGGAGGATATAGGTTGGGCCTAGGAAATATCGAGGAAGGGAAAATGAATCTCATCAAATTGAGCACGTCGGGTGATACAAAGCCTAGAGGTGGTGGGATCAAGACAACGAAAGCCTTTGTAAGAGGGGCTGTGACCCAAAAAAATGCAAGGAATGCTACGGGAGAAATTTTGCTTAGCATAAAATCGCGTAAACAAGGATAAACACGACAACCTAATGGATGAAAATTTTCATAATTTGGAAAGGAACCATATAGAAGCTCAAATGGGGACCTACCCCCAAGAAGTGGTATGGGCAAAAGGTTAATGACGTAAGCTGCAGTGCTAAAGGCGTCAACCCAAAAACAAGGAGAAGTATAGGAGTGGAAATACAGGGCCAAACTGGTCTCGGTCACATGACGGTGTTTTCTTTCGGCACGTCCATTTTGAGCGGGAGTATATGGATAAGAGATTTGATGATGAATGCCAGAGGTATGAAGATGAGCTTTAAAGCAGTTGCTAGTAAATTCTGCACCATCTTCACTTTGAAAAATGTTGATTTTCCACAAATTTTTGAAATTGGATGAAAGTATCATGGAAATCGTATTTTAATTTCAATGGATAAAACCAAGTGAAACGAGAATAATCATCAATGAATAAAACATAGTAGGCAAAACCCAAATTTGATTTCACGGGTGAACGACCCTAGATATTAGGAGATGGCAATAAAGATGTAAGATAAAGCTGCCTTTTTTTTTTTTTTTTTTAAAAAAGATAACATAATGATTTACATGTCCAAGGCGAGCATGCCATAAATTATACAAAGCATGAAGAGATTTATTTTTAAGGACAGAAATAAAAGCGAAATTTCTGCACTATAGCACATATAAGCCTCCCATCTCATTTACGAGTTGCCACCACCCTTTCCGTTTGGCGATTCTAAACAGTGAAAAAAATTATTAGTAAATGTAACGGATAACAAAAAATCATGCGTCAATTTACTAATGAACAAAAAATTTTTAGTAAGATGAGGGACAACCAAAACTTCTAACAAATGAAGATCGGGGGAATAATACAATTTTCCAATGTGGGTAATGAGAAGAGATGCGTCGTTCCCTACAATCAGACAATCTTTAGACGTATAGGTGGTGGACTGGTCCAAAGTGGGGCTGGAGTCATACGGGCCAAAGCCCCTATGTCCAAGAACCAATCTAAAGCTTCACTTCCCAATGGCTCATACTGGTGCTATTCATAGCGTTGCTAGCATCGATCAGCATAGTGGTATTCCAAGAGGCAAATTTGGCACCGTGGTGGACGACGACCTTGAGTGGGTTGGACACAGCCTTATTCGTGACTGGAGGACTCATGGCTGGAGCAATTTTGATGGCCACGTCTGGAGCAAGAGGAGCCACCTCTGTGTGGAGAGGGGCCATGGTGAGCAATTAACCCTACAGTTGAAGGCGTCGGAGTCTCAAGAGACTTTTGAAAAAATTCAAAACTCTCAGCCTTAGACACAAGATCAACGAAGTAAGAGAGAGGCATTTGTGCCATTTGGGCAGTAGAGAAACTAGAGAAATCGGGTCCTAGGCCACGAAGAAACCAGTGAACTTTGTCGGTTCCATCAACAGGACGACCGATGGCATGAAGCTGATCGCATAACGCCTTGAAGGCACGACATAGGCAGTGACTGGACGAGTGTCACGCTCTATCAATTGGAGGTCATCTTTGAGGTGTATTTCAAGGGCTTCGGAGTGGTGGCTGAAGGTATTTTAGAGAGCGGTCCAGACCTCGCAGGATGTGGAGAGGCCGACGGCTTCAGCCATGGCTTCCTTTGTGAGAGAGGAGAAGAGAAGGCTTAGTAGGTGTTGATCGATGGCTTTCCATGCCAGGTGTTTGGCATTTGGTGTCCGAGAGGTGGGAAGATCAAATGGAGGTAGCAGCACAAAGGGTACCATCCACATGACCCAGTAGACCTTGGCTTCCGAGAAGTGGAAAAAGTTGGCTCTTTCATAAGAGGTAGTTGGAAAATGAGAGTTTGATGGTAATCATGTGGATCATAGTGTTGAAGGGAAGGAAATTGGGAGAAGAATCAAAGGCCAGTGGGGATCGTGGGATGCTAATCCACATATGCTCTTGATACCATGAGAATGTTTGGAAACCACCACACTTTTTAGTGGTAAGAGCCTTTCATATATACATTGATTTACACATTGTATAATGGTGTAATTATACATAAATGTTGATTACAAAATAAACGGAAAAAATTAGCTAAACAAGCTCCTATAATTGAAGGTCAATGGATGCACATATGGAAGGCCTTAGATTAAAGCAGAGAATCCTCAACAGCGAGGAAGTTGGCTATACAATTCGATTTGAAGATATCACTGACGATGTGAGTATCACTTATGTCTCTCTCCAATATATCTCCGGTAGGCCATCATAATAAATTATGGCATTTTAAAATTTTACTTGTAAGGCAATTTATTTCATTTTCATTAATTGTTTTCTAGCCATGAAGTTATTTCTTTATGTTTGTATTGACATGCAATAAAGGAGAGACTTCCATTTTCTTGTCGAATATGACTTGACAAGGGTAAAATTTCTAACGGATGAAGTTTTGCTTATATATATATATATATTGTGGTTCTATAAGAAACATTGCTAATATGACTCAAGAATGACGTATGCTAACTTTTCTCTTTTCTTCTCTCTTCAGTCATCACAAAATCAGCCACAATATTTGGCTTCGATATAGTATGTTCAAATATTTATGTCCATAAAATATTTTTGACAAAATTTTGTCAGTTTAATTCAAATCCACTTATCAAATTTTCAATAATTATTATGAAAGTACTAACAAACAATAATTTGGATATAGCTATTTTCCTGAATTCAACACTATTTAACATTAGTATGCAATTCATGTTCCACTATGAGGAAATCATTTTGTGTTTGTGTACTATTCTATCACATTTTCAAATGTTGAGGTCTTTGTACTTCTGAAGTCTCAGAAGGCATCCAATGGACCTCCAAAGTAATATTTACTTGCATGAAATCCTTACAATGTGATAGATTTAAAACGAATAACCATGGTTGGTGGAGATGAAAAAACTTCATTATTTAATTAACTTCGCTTCAAATGTCACTCTCCATCTTCACATATTAGAACTTCTAATTGCACTCATTCCTTCATGATATCATTTCAAAAATTCCAATTTCCACCTTTTTAAGGTATCACATTATTGTATATTATACATCATTGCATTTGTTCATTTGTGACAATTACACGTTGAATCCAAGCTTTACGTAGATTGGGCATGGGCACGGTTCGGTTCTCTTCAGAACCGAACCAAACCGAAAATTTTCGGGTAGTTAGTAAACGGAACCGTCGGGTTCAAATATAATTTTGGAACCGTTCGGATTCGGTTCCGTTCGGTTCTATTCGGTTTCATACTATAATTAAATTTTTTAACATTTATACCAACACTACAATCTGACATATTTAATCTTAGTTTTTACAAATTAATGGATTCCAATTTAATAACATATAAATAACAAGTTATTCAATAAGATTAATTTATTAATATATACAAATAACTAAAAGTAGATAATAAATTAGAAATACTAAAATATCGATGATCCATATATATTAGAAGTCATAGACTCATAAAAATAAAATATTTTAAAGTATGGCTAATATAGTAGTACTTACCAACTATTTGATTTAACCATCAATTACTTAACTTACCATAGTAGATATTAAGAAACTCTACAAAAAAATTGAAAAATCACGATTAGCAAGCATAAATAAACTAAAAATCGTTCAACTAATAAGATTTAATAAGAAAAAATATAATATATATTTTATTATCTGTCTCAATGCCCTCATAAAACTTAGTATCCTCAATACAAACTTTATCTTTGCTAATTTATTTTCAAAATAATTAAAGTAATTTGATTTATCTCATATATAAAAAAATTTTAAAAAAAAAAAATTTAAAAAATATGTTATTCGGTTTTGGGTCTAGAACCGAGAACCGAACCCATCAGTTCTCGATTCAGATATCCGTTCGGGTATTTCACTTACGAAGAACCACTCAATTCAGGTCCGATTCGGGACTTTTGCCCAACCCTAACGTAGATGATGAATTGGTGGCAACCTAGCCTTCCATTTCAGATGTTATGCTTCTGCAAATTTCCTATTACAATTTATACGTTCAAAGTGAAATTTTAAACTATTCAAGTTATTGCCAAATATAGGGCTGGGCACAGACCGCACAGTCTGGTTTGGTTCGGTTCTAATGAAAACAGAACCGGACCTTAGATTTTTAATTATTAAGTAAGTGAAACCGTCGGGTCCAAATTTAATTATGGAACTGTTCGGGTTCAGTTCCATTCGGTTCCGAAATTCTGTACTATAATTAATTTTTTTAATGCTTATAAAACTAAATTAATTCAACTAATGACATGTATAACCTTAACTCTTACAAAATAACGTAGTCCAATTTTATGTGTCTTTTACGTCTCTCTTTGGTCTTTCCTGGGTTCTTTTTAGATTTGATTGTGAAAATCATATGAAGATGACGATAATGAGCTTATAAGAGAAGTGTTGTCGAGTTTCAATTCGATTTTTTCAAAAGAAACGACACTATGGTAGAATAACAAATTTGAAAATTCATATTTTTGGGTTAGCAATTTTATTTAGAAAATAAAAAAATAATATAGTTTATTTAAAATAAAAAAATAAAAAAAATTAGTGAGATTCGGTTCCTGATCTAGAACCGAGAACCGAACCTAACCCGTTACTTCTCGAATCAGAAATTCGTTCGAGTATTTAACTTAAGAAGAACAGCTCGAATCGATTCGATCCGATTTGGGAGTTTTGCTTGACCCTAGTCAAATAGAAGCATTTGAGTTTGCTAAATTGCTCTTATCTTAATTTACCTTCTTTTTTTTTCAATGATAATTATACCCAATTAAGTATAGTGGAAGCAAACGTATTCAGTAAAAAATATTGATACCCTTTTATGGAAGTTTGAGTTTTCCTTTCTCCATTTTCTCTCCTCGTAGACATAACATCCCTTTCATTTTTAGAATTAAGTTATCTATACTTTTTGAATTACATGTTAGTTTATCCGATCTCACTCACCCTCTCACATGAGGGTCAGGTCCCACATCTATTAAACGTGTGGACCCCGACCCCAATATGGGAGGACTAATGAAATTGGGTAAATCAACATATAACTCAAAAGGTAGATATAGAAAGATTGTTATTTTTAACATTAACCAACTATCTTACTAATTTTTTTTTTAGAGAAAAGTAAAAAATTAGAAAATATTTTGTATAATTGAGATGGAACGCATAAGCCCACTATCCTTTTTCCTTTATCTCTGCCCCAATAAACAACACTTGCACTATTACCCCGGATGGAGACGGAGCTACAGCCGCCGGACGGCCTAATTACGTCCGGCCCACCAATCACGGCGGCGACATTTCCAGACCCACTTCCAATCGAACATCCTGCAACCACTATACCGACTTCACCTACCACCGCTGCAAACATCAACCTGGGTCCTAGCCTGGCCCCCAAACGCCAGCGCCGCCCCAGTGTCCGCTTGGGCGAGATCGGTGGAGACCCATCTTACGACTCCAACAACCACCAACTTCGTCGCCTCAACAAAACCTGGCGCTTTCACAAGGACCCTTCCCTCGCCGCCAAGACCTCCAAAACTCGGCCCCTTACCAACCTTGTCAATGGTGCCGATTCAAACAGCCGGGATACTTTTGAGCCCACCGAGAATTATGCTGCGGCAGCGGACTTCATCCACAGAAAGCCCAAGAACAAGAAGCCTATCAAGCGGGCTCGCACCAATTGGAATAAATTCGACTCAATCCTTAATAATGGAGTCGATGGCAGCTGTGGTGGAGGTGTAATTGACAGCACAAACGCTTTTCAAGAAGAAAACGAGAATAATAACGGAGAGTTTAAAGATTTGGAGCCTGAGGGCTCGGAGAGTCCTTTGTTAAAAGAGCAGAGCCCGGTTAATTCTGTAGAGAATATGGGTTTGCAGTTTTGGGATAGGCAAAAGAGAGGAAGTAGGACCCTGGTTTCAGCGAGCAATGGAATAACTCAGAATGAGGCCAATTCGCAGGATCAGCATAATGAAGCAAGCAACGGGGTGAGGGAGTGGTTAGTTGGCCTGGGATTGGGAAGATACGCCCCAGTTTTTGAGATACATGAGGTAGACAATGAGGTCTTGACGATGTTAACTCTGGAGGATCTCAAAGACATGGGGATCAATGCTGTTGGTTCAAGGAGGAAAATTTACTCCGCAATTCTCAAGCTGCAAAAAGAGTTTTTGTGAGTTCTTAATGTTGTGTATGAGTTGGTTTAGCATTTTTGATTTGTGGGCTTCCTCCTTTTCTTTCTAGTAATCTGAATAATGATGGTATAATTTTGTTATGGCAACCTAGTTTTGGAGTTAGTGTTGTATTTTTGATCTTGTTGTCTTGCTAGGTGTTGTGAAATGTAACTGTCAATGTATAGAAAAAGATGGCCAAGAAAGAAAGATTATGAATTTGTTAGACTGCTAAATCCTTGAAGCATCTTAATTCAGTCTTATGGATGTTTTTGAGTTCAATCGAGGGCATTCTACTCTGATTTTTTTCAGAACCTGGCCTCTTCGTTTACCACAGGTGATGATTCTATTTTCTTAACTACGCAAGTGGTCCTTGATCCCGGATTACTAGTTCTCAATCAATCAATATAGTTAGTAGTAACTAACTTGAATCACAAGGCCATCACTTTGCCTGTCTTGTTTGTTTGCATCTATGTTGTGGAATAAGTTAATTTTTTGGAAGTGGAACTTCTTGGCTTTAATTGTTCACCATGCAATTTTTCCCGAACCCAAAATACAGACTGCTAAATTGTATTTAATCTTTTCAGGAGCTAATGTTGACTAATAATTCTATTGAGTTCAGGTTTATAGGAAGACTTATGCTTGCTTTGTTAGAATATGCAATGTTTATTCTATATATTTCTTCATGATTGCGGAACTGCGTCTAGCAAAATAACTTTAATGTCCACTCCACAATGAATCCCGGCTAAAATTTACTAAAAATACTTCTTAGTTGTGGTGGCACAACCTGTTAAAAATGGATTGACATCAGTAATTTTAGTACATTGATCTTTCACTGACTACATTACTCCGGAGTCCCCTAGGCAGAGAGGCATCCATCTTGGATTTGATTTCTGGAAGAAAATTGGTATTGTGAGCTGAGGTTTATTATAGTCTTGCACTAACCTTAATCACTTTCAAATATGTAGTTAAATGTTACATTTTCTCACAATGATTAGCTGGGTTGCACTTGCAGTTGAGAGACGTTGACTTGGCTTCTCTGTGAAAGAAAATCGTTTACACAAATTTTGAAGTTAGTCAAAGAGGTGAATAATCAGATGGAGTCTGCCAAATATGACTTTTAGGAATTGAACCTTCTGGGGGAGAAATGTTTCCCACTAGAAGATGATAGTGCTTATGCAGAAACCATTTGATGTCCTTTAATTGTTGATGAGTCATTTCAGCAAAAATAGCACAGAAGTGTTTGTTTTTCATTTTTTCATTTACTATAGAAGCAGGGAAGTGGGTTGTCATGTAAAAAATGATTCATTGGGTTTTTGAGCAATCTCACTTGTAGTTGAGAGATGTTGACTTGGCTTTCTATATGAAAGAAAAATCTTCCTGCAAGTTTTGGAAGTTAATCAAGGACGTGAATAATCACATAGTATACTTATCTGATGATATCTAGATTCTGGGTTAGATAGATTGAGAGTTCTGCTTGTACCACAGGAGTGCCACTCCAAGGCACTCATTTTTAATTCCTACATAGGACTTTGATTATCAACTCTTATATGTGCTTGATGTGGACCTTTGTTATTGGCAATGAGTTAACAGTGGAGGAAATGGTAAATTCGTGAGTATAGAGGGATACCAAGTTTTGTGAAATGTACATAGTATAACTTGCTTCTTTTTTGCTGGTTCACATCCATGAAAAGTAGAGAGGAAACTGAAAGGTTGCGAACCTTTTGGCCACTCGAGAGTGTTGAACTTGGATGAAAATAATGGATAAACAATCTATGAAACGCTACTTGAGCTATGCTAATTTTCGAATCTGTGGAGATTAATATAAGCCATTATTCTTCCCAACCTTGTTCTGTTACATTGCTTAAACAATTTTTTTAGTTTGTTTGCTGTGAGTTGTTGTATGTCTATTAGTGGAGCAGATTGCTACATATTGCAGCCTTTAATACAACAGGTTTCTATTTGATGTAATGTTTTTATCATTTCAACACCCAACTAATACTTATGTGCGTTTACTATTCTCTGCTTGTATGCAATCTTCAGTTTTACTGGCAAGTGGCAGACTGCTGCGGTCGACTCCTTGCAAGTAAATAAACCTAGGCAATCAAGTGGATGGTACTAGTGAATATTTCAACTGTATCAATTTTTATCATCATATTCTCAATCTCAATGTTTGTGGTCTATCTAAGTAACAAATATTATACATCGTGTAGTCTCTTTATACAATCTATTTGGGTCATAGTAACCGACAATTTGATCTAAGCTTTTCCATTCCTCCCTCAATGGAGTCTATGCTAATGAATGCAAGTATGCTGTCCTCTACAATCATCTCATTGTATTAAAAATCATAAACTGATTTTTGACATTTTTAATGGCTTTTTCTTTCAATATTTGCAATTCACGTCTCATTCTTTGAACTTGCTCGAGCAATCAAATTTTAAAATTTAAAAAAAAAAAAAATTAAGTTTTGAGCCTGTAGATATCTATTGTTCCTAGCTAGCTCTCTTCATCTGTCCCCTCCAGTCAAATTTGGATACTTTTGCTACTTCAATTTTTGTTAGCAAATGGCAAAACGGCATTTTAAAGGTGATTTGTAGTAAGATGTCAAATTTTCAATAGCCTGAAAGCTAAGAAGACAACTAAATTGTTGTATGATTGTTCAAAATAAATAAAACACGCGTGGAATGGAGGTAGAAACAAACTGCCAAAAACCGTTATCTATGCAACCGTATAGACCTTTTGGATAACCTATGCGGTCACATATGTTTATACTATGTGACCGCATAGAAGTTACAACTAGCCGTTTATGGCACTTTTTTATTTGAATTTGGTGGTTTTTCATCTGGTTTTAGCACCACTTCGTATGACAATGCTTGAAGGCTATAAATAGGTGGTTTGTGGTCAATGAAAACACATTCAAAAACATATTGAAACTATAGCCACACTTGATATCAATTCATCATTCCAAAAGTATTGAAAATCATTTTTCGTTCTTCATATTCATAACCCCTTCTCGCATTCTCAAAGTTTTGGGAGATTTCAATTCTGCTTGGTGTTAATCTTGTACAAGGCTTGTTAAAATCCTGCAAACCATTTGCGAAGATCCCTTGAAGCATCTCATTCATCTGAGAGGGGGTAAATATCATTTGAGGATAACGATAACGTGTTCAAGCCTTCAAATTCTTCATTTTCTTGTCATTCAGAAATTTTAGTGTTTCTTCTTCACGGCCCTGGTTGAAATATTTCCAACAATCTCAAACAATAATTCTGCGATGGAGAACGAAACAACTTTGGGGTGATAATCAAACTGATGAATCAAGATTTTGTTCGGTTGGATCGTTTTAATGGTACCACTTTTACAAGATGGCAAGATAAATTGAAGTTCTCCTTATTGCGCTGGAGTTTTTTTATATCCTTGATCCAGATTTGACGTCGTTACCGAAACCAATAGATGGAGAGATGGAAGCAATAAAGGCCAAAAGACAAAAGCACCAAGAAGATGAATTGATTTGCTGCGATCATATACTCAATGCGTTGTCGGATCATTTGTATGACTTATACACAAACACATCTTCGGCGAAAGAAATTTGGAATGCTTTGGAAAGTAAGTATAAATTAGAAGAAGAATGCACTATGGCCCTGTTTGATTTGAGGAGAATTCCATGGAAAATGGAATTAACTTTCCATTTCCACCCAAAATATAGTGTTTGATGACACTAATTTGCATGAAAAAAAAGTCAAACAAATGATATTCGATATGATAATTTTTTTTTTTTTTTTTTTGCAATTGGATTTTATTCCAGATCCAATGGTATAAAAAATTCTCTCTCTAATTCACAATTTACATGAAAAAAAAGTCAAACGTATGATATTCGGTAGGATAATTTTTTATGTTTTATTTTTCGTTTTATTTTATTTTATTTTTTTTTTTTTTTGGGCAATTGGAACAAATTCTAGACTCAATGGTGGAAAAATTTATCATTTTAATGGACAATTTGTATTAAAAAAAAAAACAAACAAGTACCAAAAGATTCAAAATTTAAAAAAAAAAAAATATTTGGGTGGAAAATTATGTTAATCAAACACAATTAAGCACCAATTCCCGATAAAATAAATTCTAGGCAATTCAATTTCCTATAATTCATTTTCTTTTCACCAAATTTCCACCTTTGCAATCAAATGGACCCTAAGAAATTTTTAATTTCAAACTACTTTGATTTTAAGTTTTGTAAGAATACCCTCATTCTTCCTCAAGTGCATGAACTTCAAGTGATTGTCAACAAATTAAAGGCGGTAAAGATTGAGATCTCGGAGACCTTTCAAGTAAGGACAATTGTTGCAAAACTCCCCTGGAGTTGGAAAGGATACCAGAAGAAGATCATGCATAGTTCCGAAGATTATTCTTTAGAACAATTGCAGAAATATCTTTGGATGGAAAAAGAGTCGAGAATGCGAGATAAGAATGAAAATTCTTATGAAGGTACTTCCAAAACCAATGCAGTGGAGAAAATTGAAACGCCAACAAAATCCAACAAGAGGAACCCTTTTAAAAACTTTAATAAGTCCAAGAAGAAGACCAAAGGAGGATGTTTCGTGTGTGAAAAATCTGGACATTATGCAAAGGATTGTAGACATTGAAAATAAAAAAAAACTCCTAGGGTAAGGTGAACTCTATCCAAGAAGACAAGATTGTAGCCACCGTAAGCGAGAAATGCAATCAAAGTAAAAGTTTTCGTATGATGGTATGATACTTGTGCAACAATACATGTATCGTATGACGGGTCTTTGTTCAAGACATATCATGAGGTGGATGGAGACCAAGAGATCCAAATGGGTAACAAAGTTCGATCTAAGGTGATTGGAAAAGGAAACTTCATCTTCACCTTCGACAAAACCATTACTTTAACCAACGTTTTACATGTTCTCAACATGAATAAGAATTTGATTAGTTGTAATCTCTTGGAAAAACTGGGCATTAAATGTGTTTATGAGTTTGGTAATTTGTATTATCCCTAAATGGGAAATTTGTTGGTAAATGTATTCTTGTGAAGGAATGGTAAAATTATATACCATTGACAAGTTGAATAATAATAAAGTTGCTTTTGCTTATATTGTTGATTCATTTACTTTGTGGCATGCTAGATTATGTCATATATGTAAAACTACTATGAAAAGAATGTTAAAATGTGACTTAATTTCATACAATGAAAATTATGTAATTAGTGCAAAACATGTGTTGAATCTAAAATGACTAAGAAATCATATCAAAGTGTAAAGAGAACCTCTAGAACCTTAGAATTCATTCATACAGACATATGTGAATTAAATGACATGTTGACTAGATGTGAAAATATGTATTTTATTACCTTTATAGATGACTACTCTAGGTATACATATGTTTATTTGGCGAAGCATAAACATGAAGCATTTAATATGTTTAAAGCATATAAAAATGAAGTTGAAAATCACCTAAGAAAATAAAAATTCTAAGAAGTAATAGAGGTGGAGGGTATTTTTTTCCTAGTGATTTTAACTTATTTTGTGAACAATAAGGCATTATCCATCAATATTCTGCACCTAGGATAACCAAACAAAATAGTTTGGCTGAAAGAAAAAATAAATCTTAGTAGAATGATTAATGTCATGTTAACCTATGCTAAGTTATCATTTAATTTATGTGGTGAAACTTTGTTTAGTGCATGTAGAATACTAAATAGAATTCCTTCAAAGTTTACAAATGTTTCTCCTTATGAATTATGAAAAGAAAGAAAATCAAACATTGGAAACTTCAAAGTGCTGGGGTATCTTGCTTATTGTAAAAATACGAACCCTAATAGGACCAAGTTGGATCCGAGAGGCATTAAATGTACCTTTATTGGATATGCTAGTAATAGCAAATCATAAAAATTATTAAATTTAGAGACCAATATGATAGTTGAATCCAGTGATAAATAGTTTTTGAGGATTCACTATCTTCAGATAATGAATTAAAGGAAACTCATATGGAAATTCCAAGCTCTAGTGGAACAAAAGATGAGACATCTTCTAAAGATGTTGATGAATCTATGAACCTCGAAGCAAAAGAAGATACATTCGTTAATGATATTGCAGGTATCTTATTAATAACTTGTTCCTTCCTATTCATATAATTTAAACAACAATATCCACTACAACAAAAAAAGCCTTTTGCAAATTTCAAAATATGTTGCTAACGACCTTTTTCAACATTTAAAAAAACGTTGACAAAAGGATTTTTTTTTTAAACAGCAATTTTTGTAAATTGATTCGCAAAATTGAAAATGACTCATTCTAAACAAATTTTAGAATTGCATAAAAATTGATAATTTCATTACAAATTTTTGAATCCATTCATTTGAACATTAGAATGTGCTACAACACCACCAAAATAAAAATGAGCTTCAAAATGAAACAAAATTAGAAATTAAATTTTGATATAGTTTAGGCGTGAAAAGCTTATTGTCATACTTGCAACACCAAAGTTCTGGATAATACTCTAATGACATACTCAATCTTCTTGACCATTTCTGGAGTATAGCTTCTCTTTTCTTCAATGGCAATTCATAGAACTCGTGAACAAATGGCCATTTCCAATCCAAACAATGATGCCCACAAAGCAAAAGTGTTCCCAATCTCTAATGACATACTCAATCTTGTCATTCTTCATGCATTCTTCAATTTGTTGGCCACACAATTGTGTTCTATTAGGCAGGGCCTCTTTTTGAGTTCATCAACTAATGACTAATTTCTAACAGCAACTGATTGATGATGAAATCTCTTTACTTGCATAGTAACTCATTTGATAAATACAATTGGTCAAATAATGAAACGCAAAAGAAAGCAATTATATTTTCACTAAATTCCTCTGTTATAGTTTCAAAAAGGGTTCAATTTATGGAATAAAAAAGGCAAACAATTATTAATCAGAAATATAACTTATAACTTGAACCAATAGTCAAATAGTTCGAGAGAGATGCCCATAAATAACACAACATCCTTGTCTTTGTAAAATCAAAAGAAAAATCACTATTAATCAATAGAAGACATGATATGATTCGGATTGCGTTACAAAACATCAAGAACTTGATAATTGTTGGAGGAAGTTTAAAGTCACGATTTCTTTCTATTTGACCACGATTCATTATTTTTGGCAAGTTTCATTATTTTTGGACTCTAAAATTCGTATTTTTCATAATTTCTTAGTTTAGTATAAATAAGACCTTATTATTCATTGTATGGACCTTTGACATTATTTTGAGAGATTTATTCTTCCAATTTCTTGGTGGTTTAAAGATCTATACTTTGAACTTATCAAAAGGTTTCGCAATCCTTTTGTGGCATTCTCACTTCACGGTTCTTGTTCCGGGTAATTAACGGGTCAGATTTCTTGTGTGGAATCTTGGTTCTTGGTACGGGTCGGGTTACTCCTTTGCGCGGCATGATTTCTAACTTCTTGGATTTATTTCATCTTGTTCGTGAGTTCCCAAGCTTGATCTTGGTCGGGTTCATATCAGGTGGTATCAGAGCACAATTCTAGAATTCAGGTCATCTATCTTTTCATTTTTATTTTGAGTCTTTGTTTTCTTTATTTTCTTGTGTTCTTCGTGTTCTTGTATCCAGTAATTTTTTTGAGTCTTTGATCCAAAAAATTTCAAAAAAAGAATCAAAAGTTGTTTTTGGGCTAATCTAACATCTAAATCAACTTCCGTTTGTTTTGTTGTTCTCGTAGTCAAATTTTGAATTTACAAAAAAAAATGTGTCACTGTTTACCCGAGAATAACAAAAAAAAAATCGATTTTTTTTATTCTACTTGAGTTAGAGTCATTCTCCTAGTATAATTGTAGTTGATTAATTGCCTCTAGATTCTTTGTTTAGTTGTTATTGAATTCCATTAAAAAAAATCTCTATTTCTCGTGAACGTTTAGAGGCAATTCAAAATTAAAGTTTGAGTCTTTTGTTGTCTTTCCTTGCATTTTGAGTCATTACTTCAGTTCGTGTAATTTGTTTATTGTCCGAGACTTGTGCTTTTGGTGGTGTTCACTACGGAAATTGTATTCCATTTGATTGAGATCAGTTATTTATCGAGCCATTGAGAAAGGAGGACGAGCGGTAAAAGGTAAGAGTGGTGAGCTTATTATCGAGTAAAAATCAACTTCGAGTGATACATGAGTGCAAACACGTGAGGTAAATTATCTTGCTTTTCTTGTTCTTCATTTTTATTAATCCGTGGATTTTGTTTTTGTGGTTGCAACATATTTATATACATGGATGAAAATATGAATAGAGGTAAGGAAAAGACAGTACCTAAGAGATTTTATGTAGAGCTTATAGATAGTATGTGGAGCTATAAATCTTAGGTTTGATCAATTGGATGTGGCAGTTGAATATATAAGTGGCGATATAGCTAGGCATGAACCTTTGATTGATAGTCAGCAGCGAGGGACGCCCTAAAGGGATCCTCGAGGGGGTAGAGAAGATAGGCGAGGGTGAAATCTTATGGCCGAACTTGATGAGGAATACAAAGCGATGAGTGCAATGAGTGATAATTATTATCTGGAAGGTGATGTAGGTCAAATGAGGAATATGTGAGATATGTTTGATTGAGGGGTTGATAGAAATCTAGGAAGCATTAAACTGAATATTCTAGCTTTTCAAGGTAGGAGTGATCCTGGGGCTTATTTGGATTGGGAAAAGAATGTGAAATTAGTTTTTGATTGCCATAATTTTCGGAGGAGAAGAAGTTGAAGTTAGCTGTAGTGGAGTTCACTGATTACGCTATTATTTGGTGGGATTAGTTGATGACTAGCCGTAGGAGGAACTTGGAAAGGTCCTTTGAGACGTGGGAAGAGTTGAAAGTTTGTATGAGAAAGCGGTTTGTACCGGGACATTATTACTGTGACCTTCATCAAAAAATTACAAACTCTTTCTTAGGGGTCTAGGAGTGTGAAGGATTACTATAAGGAAATTGAGGTGAAAATGATTAGAGAGAACATAGAGAAGGATCGGGAGGCTACCATGGCTAGGTTTCTAAATGGGTTGAATAGGGACACCGCCAATGTAGTGGAGTTACAACGCTATGTTGAATTGGATGACTTAGTACATGCAGCTATGAAGGTGGAGAGGCAACTTAGGAGAAAAAGAGTAGCTAGGCTTACTACAGACCCAAATGGAGTGGTGGTGATAGGAATGATCGGGTGATGACTAGGGAAAAGGTTGAGGTGTCTAAGGTTAAGGAGGAGGTGAATAAAAATAAAACCAACACTGAGTCTCAAACTGGTAGGTCGAGGGATATTAGATGTTTTAAGTGTTTGGGTGCGGGCATATTACTTCACAATGTCCAAATCGACGGGTAATGACCCTTAGGGATAATGGAGAGATTGAGTCGAATGATAGGAGTGATAGTGACAGGATGCCTGGGTTGGAAGATACTAGGGTGAAACTTATGTGGAGTACCCAGTTGGGGAATCATTGGTAGTGATGCGTGCTCTTACTACACAAATGAAGGTAGATGGTAAAGAGCAGCAACGAGAGAATTTATTTCACACTAGGTGTCATGTTAAGGATAAGGTGTGCAGTTTGATTATAGATGGAGGGAGTTATACAAATGTGGTTAGCACGACCCTTGTAGGAGAGTTGGGTTTACCTCTAATGAGGCATCCACAACCCTATAAACTGGAATGGTTGAATAGTTGTGGAGAGGTTCGGGTTACCTGGAGGGCATTGGTAAACTTTAGCATTCAGCGGTATAGTGATGAGATGTTATGTGATGTGGTTCCAATGCATGCAGGACATCTCTTGTTGGATAGGCCATGGAAATACGATAGGATGGTGGAACATGATAGATTTTCAAATAGGTACAACTTTGAAAAGGGTGGAAAAACTATTACACTTGTTCCTTTGATACCACAGCAGGTTCATGAGGACCAATTAAAACTGAAAAGTGAGCGAGAGAACAAAAATAAAGAGCGAAAAAGGAGAGCATGAGAGAAGAAAGTAACGTGGTTGAGAGTGAGAAAAAAAAGTAGAGTCACAAAAAGGAAAAATGAGAGAAAATTCAAAGATGAGTGAAAATTCCAGGGTGAGCTTGTATGCGAGAAAAATCGAGTGTGGGAGGGTTTTAGTGAGAGTTAACAATCCCTTCCCCAATTTGGATATTTCTCCTTTGCAGGAATTCAAGAACGTGATACATGACGAGATAATTCGCGGGGGCCATACATTGACTATCCATTTGGAGCGGGACACATGACAAAATTGGTGAGTAGAGTCAGTCAGGTGTCTCATACGTGACTGGAGAATTTCTTACTTGTTTATGATATACACTTGCTACGTGGTGAAGTTCTAGCATGGTATACCGAATTAATCACATGTGCAAGGCAGTTAGGTTGCATTATTGGGAATTGTAGGCAAGCATGTTTGAATTCTCATCTTGATGTCATTACTTGGTCTAGGTTGAATTTATGGAATGTGTTAGAAATATGTTTAATGTCTATTATTTCCACTCCACATGTCTATCTAATGAGTGGTTTTAATCTACTAACCTTGTTCAGTTCCATGACTTTATGTATTGGTGTTAGTAGTGACTTTGGTGAAAAGCAGGTGATCATTATGTCATCGAGTAGAGTCTTATTTGATCCCCGTGATGATAGTTGGTTGAACATACCTACTATGCGGATGCGAATTCAAAGGAGGTCCATGCAACATCCTAGGGGAGAAGGACCTTTCCATATCCTTACTATGCACGAAATCAATGGATATAGCTTGATTCTTTTGGGTAAGTTTGTAAACATTGAAATTTTCGACGTTGCTAATGTTGCTACGTTTGGTGCAGGTTTGGATTCGATGTCGAATCCGTTTGAAGAGAGAGGTGATGATATGATTCAAATTGCATTACAAAACATCAAGAACTTGGCAATTGTTGGAGGAAGTTTAAAGTCGCGATTTTTTTCTATTTGACTAGGATTCATTATTTTTGGCAAGTTTTATTATTTTTGGACTCTAAAATTTGTATTTTTTTTCATAATTCCTTAGTTTAGTATAAATAAGACTTTATTATTCATTGTATGGACCTTTGACATTATTTTGAGAGATTTTCTGGGTGGTTTAAAGATCTACACTTTGAACTTATCAAAAGGTTTCACAATCCTTTTGTAGCATTCCCACTTCACGGTTCTTGTTCCGGGTAGTTAACGGGTCAGATTTCTTGTGTAGAATCTTGGTTTTTGGTACGGGTCGAACAACGGGTCGGGTTGCATGGCGTGATTTCTAGCTTTCTTGAGTTTGTTTCATCTTATTCGTGGGTTCCCAAGCATGTTTTTGGTCGGGTTCACATCAGATGGTATTAGAGTACAGTTCTAGAATTCAGGTTATCTATCTTTTTATTTCTTTTAAGTCTTTGTTTTCTTTATTTTCTTGTGTTCTTCGCGTTCTTGTGTCCAGAAATTTTTCTGAGTCTTTGATCCAAAAAATTTCAAAAAAAGAGTCAAAAGTTGTTTTTGGGCTAATCTAACACCCAAATCAACTTCCATTTGTTCTGTTATTCTCGTAGTCAATTTTAGAGTTTACTAAAAAAAAAATGTGTTACTATTCACGGGTTACTGTTCACCCGAGATAACAAAAGAAAATCGGTTTTTTTATTCTTCTTGAGAATGAAATTATAACAAGCCTTACTACCCCAATTCTCCACCCCTTATTGTCCAGTTTAAAGCTCCTTCCACTTCTATTTTCTTTCTATCCTCAAGAAAAGAGGAGGTAACCTGGGGAGTTGCTACATCAGAATTTTATGGATCAGACAAGATATACGATTTGAACTTCAAAAAAGAGGCAAGTTCCCACTATCTGTTGCTTCTCTGTGTTACTAGGACACAACATGGGAACTATAATGTGAGAATATTTTATAACTGCTAAATTTTGTACTTCTATTATGTCTTTCCAGAACAACGATGGCTCGTAAAAAATTTCAGGTAACCAGCTCAAAGATCTCTACAAGTCCTTCATTTTTTAGTATCCAATTGTATCCAATGAAGATCCCTTGGATCAATGATAAGTGCGCATTTCTCACTTAAATAAACCTTTAAAATTAGATGTTTGTGTGTTTTCGATGGCGATTTAATTCTTAAGTTTGTCCTTTTTATTTTATAGGCAAAAACCCGAGCAAATTGACGATTGGAAGAAATTTGCGCGACAATTTAGTGAAAAAGAATTGCGATGCTAGAATTTCAAAGTTTGGCGAGCTAAAGAATTTAAATGCAAGGATTGCATAGTTCGGCGATCTCGCCATCGCTTTTTCATTAATGAAGCTTCACTAATTTCAAAGACTTGAAGGTTGCCGAAATCTGGGTACCAAGTTGCTGATTTAACGGCAGAAATTTGCACGCCAAATGAACCAGAAAATTTATGGTTTGAGGTGGCAAAACGTATTGAAAAACTAGAAAACTGAAAATGGTAGCTGATTTCCAATAGGTAGCTCACACCATGGCTCCTAAATCTGGACGTTTTGGTGCCCAAAAGTCTGAAAAAAAACTGAAATAACCGGACGAATTAGGGTGCAAAATGTGAGATGCTAATGAAAATGGCACCCAAAAATCTGATAAAAAAGACGGCTAGCAAGTTGGAGCATAAACCTTCACGCCATGGCGCCACCGGAGGAACTAGAAACATGGACAGAATTGCCCACGCCATGGTGCCCAGCTGAAGGTCCAAAACCAGCAGGAGAAGCCACGCCATGGCGTGACCATCTCACGCCATGACGCCAATTCCCGGGTAGCACAAACAGCCCGATTTCTGACCTTTTTTGGCCCACTTTCTGCTCATCCTTTCCCCAATCTTTCTTGCAATATAAATACAACATTAAGACCACTTCTAGGGCAAGTTTTTGAGGCTGGAAGTCGACCAAAAGGAGGCAGAATCTGGGTGCATTTTCTGGTGCGAAAATCTGGCCATTGAAGGAGCTTGAAGAAGAAGAAGAAGGAAACTCTTAGCATTGAAGATTTCTACCATAAATCTCTTTATCAATAAGCCTTCTTTTTCCTTTAACTTCATTTTCCTCAATGTATTTCATGATTTTCTTAGCTATTTGTAATAACATTATAAGTGGCTAAACTAGATGTGATTGGGGGTATTTTCTAACCCTAGAATGAAGTTCCAATAATTTTGTGCTCGAAAGTTCTTTTGGTTAATGCGATTAATCCATTGTGCTTATTGTTTATATTGTCCTTCTCGATTATTTAGCGACGCAACTAAGTGATTGGGTTATTTCAATATTTGCTATTTAGGGAATTTAGTACGCAATTTCTATTTTTTCCTAAGCCTAGTAGCAACTACAATTCAATAGATTATGAGGAATTTTCAATTGAATGTAGGTGGATTATCACTTAAGTTTGTAAATCGAGCTTTCGAGTTTGCACTTAATTCAATTCAATTCTCTTGAGTTAATGCTTTCGTTAAATTAAATCTAGCGATCTTGTCCTAAGTTGTTTAATGATTAGGGTTGGGGTAACTATGCTTATCTTATTCAACTAAAATCTAAGGAGAGTTTGAGGTAATCGAGCTTGTGATTATTCTCGAATTGTTGTTAACCAATTGAACGAAAATCTTTTGTGAAAACACATTGGAAAATCATTCTTGCGGTAAAGAAATATCCCCCGATCACACTCTCTCTTTTGTTGACTAATCGCCTTTGTTATTTATTTTTTTATAGCATTTCAAGTATTTTGCCATTTCCATTTTTATTTTGTTGTGTTCTTTGTTTAACAAATCAAACCCCCTTCCATTTATATGCTTTCACCGTGTATTTTATATTGCGCAGTTAACGTAATTGAACCAATCATCTGCGGGTAATGACCCTTGCTTGCATTATACTACTTGAACGACATTTTTAGGAAAGTAAGGAATTCTTATTTTCGACGCCCCTTTGGCGGCGGTCAAATTTTGGCGTCGTGTCGCCGGGGATTGTTTATCAACTAGTTAATTGCTTTTATTTTTCTTTTTGTTGCTTCTTTCTTATTTTTGCTTTCCTTGTTCTTTAGGTTGTGAATGAGCAAAAAGCAAGCATCACATTACAATCTAAGATCAAGAAAAGAGGTTGACACTTCGGGAAGTGAAGAAGAGGATTCTCCAACCGAACTTCTAAGGAATTTGGGTATTGATTCATCTAGTGAATCTGAACATGTTGAGCCCGAGATAGCGGATGCAAACCGAACATTAAAGGAACTTGCCGTCCCAACGGTAGTTCAACAACCTTTATGCATCCAAAATCCTCCAATTGAAGGGGGATTTGAGCTTAAATCCGGGATGATCCATCTTCTTCCCACATTCCATGGGTTTGCCGGAGAGGACCCCAACAAGCATTTAAAAGAAATTCATGTTTTTTGCTCAAGCATGAAGCCAACGGGAGTATCGAAAAAGCAAGTAAAATTGCGAGCATTCCCTTTTTCTCTTGCGGACACCGCTAAGGAATGGCTCTATTACAAGGTATCACTTTGTACATAATTCAAATAACATACTAATTTTAACGAGTTCTTTTGATAACGTATGCCCCCTTATGAAAATTGTAATTTTGACCAAATTTTAGTACTTCGGACACGGTGAAACATTAACTCAGAAGTGGAGTGGCTATTGTTGAACTTAACCTTTCGACTTTCGAATTCACTTATTTCGAATGCATTTGACACCTCTCCTTTGCTGCTAACTAATAAGTGTGGATTTTTCACACTTATTTGAGCCGTCAAATTTAGATATTTGTGAGTTTTCATTAGCATTTTGCTACCTAATATAGTTTATTCTATTTTGTAGGTATTTCAATGTTAAATCCCAATTTGGAGAAGAAAACGGAAGAAGAAATGAAGAAAAGTTCAAAAGTGCAAAAAAGAGGAATTGGATTTCGATTCTTAAAAAAAAAAAAAAATTACTGTAGTGCCGCGGCGCCAAGCGTTCAGGCGCTACAGGCGCCATTTTGGTAGCGCCGCGCACGTGATTAGGGCCTGTTTGGCTCACTTAAATTGTTTGGGACCCTTTTTGCAATTAAAAATCACGATTTTGGGTGATTTATGAGGGTTTTGGGAGCCACTTTTCATTCATTATTCACTCTCCCTTCTTCACTCTCAAGAACCCTAAGTTGGGAGAAAATCTCCTTTCTTCTTTCTTCCCTTTTCTTTTGATTTCTTTTGAAATTTTGGGAAAGCTTGGAGCTCAACAATGGTGGAATAGCTTAGAAGAAGACCCATTGATTTTGAAGATTTTTCAACCATTCTCATTATCAATAAGCTTTTCTTTCTTTAATCTATTTTTCATTTATGGGTTGTAAGTTTTTATTGGCTATTTGTAATTACTTTATGGATAGCTAAACCTAAATGTGTTTGGGGGTAATTTTTGACCCGAGAAATGAGATTCCAATGGTTTTGTGCTATATAGTTCTTTTGATTAATGTGATGAATCCATTGAGTTTATTGTTTATATTGTTCTTCTCAATTGTTTAGGAGCGCTACTAGATGATTGTGTTATTTCGATATTTGTTAATTTGGGATTTTTAGTCCGTAATTGCTAATTTGACCAAACCCTAGTAGCAACTATATTTTCACGGATTATGTGGAATTTTCTATTAAATGTAGGTGGATTATCGCTTAAGTTAACAAACCGAGCTTGTGTGTTTGTACTTAATTCAATTCAACTCTCTTGTTTAAATGCTTTCGTTAAATTTAATCTAGTGATCTTATCCTAGGTTGTTTGATGATTAGGGTTGGGTAAAGAGCTTATTTTATTCAACTATAATCTAAAGAGAGTTTGAGGTAATCGAGCTTGTGATTATTCTCGAATTGTTGTTAATCATTTGAACGAAAATCTTTTGTAAAATTGGATTGAAAAATCATTCTCGCGGTAAAGAATTATCCCCCGATCACGCTCTCTCTTCCGTTGACCTTTCACCTTCATTATTTAATTTTTATTGCATTTCAAGCATTTCGCCATTTCTATTTGTAGTTTGTTGTGTTCTTTGTTTAACAAATCAAAAACTCCCCCCTCCCATTTACATGCTTTCGCCGTTCATTTTATTTTGTGCAATTAACGTAGTTGAACCAATCCTCTGCGGGTAATGACCCTTACTTGCATTGTACTACTTGAACGACATTTATTTTTTGCCGAGTAAGGAACTTATTTTTGACGCCCCTTTTGTGGCGATCACTAACCAAAGTCTAAAATCCTTATGTTGACGTTTTCCATTTTACTTGTTGGAATGTTAATTCTTTGAACTTTATGTCGAAGCTTATAATAAATGGCAGGATTCTAACCCGTAACCCCTTAGTTTCTTATGCGAGTTTTGACCTTCGTTTTGAGCATTATTCCTGATTTGGAGGTTTCCTTGTAGATGATTCATTCTCTGAAATGTCAAAGTCGTTGGTTTGATTTATCTTGCCGATGTTCATTTACACATTTTGTATGTAAGGGAACGTTCTATTTACTTCGCTATTGGGAGGGGTCCTCTTAGGACTGCCTTTTAGTCGAAGTGCCGACGTTGTACCTAGTTTAAATTTCTTCCCAATGCATGGAGTTTGGGTTGCATTCTCATGTCGAGGCCCCTTTACAAATTTTGTTTGCAAGGGAACATTCTATTCACTTCGCTATTGGGAGGGATCCTCTTAGTCGAAGTGCCGACGTTATAACTAGTTTAAATTTCTTCTCAAGGCATAGAGTTTGGGTTGCATTCTCATGCCGAGGCCCCTTTACAAATCTTGTTTGTAAAGGAATGTTCTATTCACTTCGCTATTGGGAGGGATCCTCATAGTCGAAGTGTCGACATTGTAACTAGTTTAAATTTCTTCCCAAGGCATGGAGTTTGGGTTGCATTCTCATGTCAAGGCCCCTTTACAAATTTTGTTTGCAAGGGAATATTCTATTCACTTAACTATTACGAGGGATCCTCTTAGAACTGCCTCTTAGTCGAAGTGTCAACGTTGTAACTAGTTTAAATTTCTTCCCAAGACATGGAGTTTGGGTTGCATTCTCATGCTGAGACCCCTTTACAAATCTTGTTTGTAAGGGAATGTTCTATTCACTTCGCTATTGGGAGGGATCCTCTTAGTTGAAGTGTCGACGTTGTAACTAGTTTAAATTTCTTCCCAAAGCATGGAGTTTGGGTTGCATTCTCATGTCGAGGCCCCTTTACAAATTTTGTTTGCAAGGGAATATTCTATTCACTTCGCTATTGGGAGGGATCCTCTTAGACCTGCATAATAGTCGAAGTGCCAACGTTGTAACTAGTTTAAATTTCTTCCCAAGACATAGAGTTTAGGTTACATTTTCATACCGAGGCTCCTGACACGCCCAAAAGGGGGTCAAAATAATATTCCTTACTTTTATGAAATTTGTCGTTCAAGTAGTAATGTGGTAAGTAAGGGTCATTCCCGCAGAGGATTGTTTTCAATTACGCCAATTGCAACAAAGAAAGTAAAAATACGAAAAGCAGTAAATGGGGGGGGTTGGTTGTTAACTAAACTAAGGAAGCGATAAATACAAAATAAAGAAAGACAAGAACTACAAAGTAAATAAAATGATCAAATGGGGAGAGTGTGATCAAGGGGTATTTCTTCGCCGCTAGAATGAATTTCTAATCGATATTCGCAAAGGATTTTTTTGTTCAAAAGATCAACAACAATTCGAGAATAATCACAAGCTCGATTACCTCAAACTCTCCTTACATTTTAGTTGAATAAAACAAGCTCTTTACCCAACCCTATTCATTAAACAACCTAGGATAAGCTCCCTAAATTTAATTTAATAAAAGCATTCACACGAGAGAGTTGAATTGAATTAAGCACAAACACACAAGCTCGGTTTGTTAACTTAAGTGATAATCCACCTACATCTAATAGAAAATTCCACATAATCCATCAAAGTGTAGTTGCTACTAGGTTTTGGTTAAATTAGCGATTACGTACTAAAATTTCCAAAATAGCATATATTGTAAACAACTCAATCATCTAGTTGGCCCGCTAAATAACTGAGAAGAACAATAAAAACAATGAGCACAATGAATTAAACACATCAATCTCAAGAACTATAAAGCATAAATTGATTTAAAATCATTCTAGGGTTAGAAAATACCCTCAAATCACAATAGTTTTAGTTACACATGGATGATTCAAAAATAACTAACAAAATACTACAACACATAGATGAAAACGAAATTAAAGGAAAAAGAAAGGCTTATTGAAGGAGATGTGGCATTCTGCATCAATGGAGTCTTCTTCTTCATCTTCCCATTTCCACCATTGTTGTAAAAAGTGGAGCTCCCAAGTTTTTTCTATTTTTTGTGGTCAGCTCCTCCCTCCTTTTCTTTCCCTAGAAGTGGTCTTCAAGCAGTATTTATATTGTAGGAAGGAAATGAGATAAGTTGGGTAAAAAATAAGCCAAAAAGGGGTCAAAAATCGGGTTTCTCGCAACTGGGCGCCGCGGCGCCGCTACAGTAGCACCGCGCCGCTACAGTAAAATAATTTTTTTTATTTATTTTTTTTTAAAGAATCGAAACCCAATTCCTCTTTTTTGTACTTTTGAACTTTTTTTCATTTCTTCTTCCGTTTTTCCTCCAATTTAGGGATTTTAGCCATAGAACACCTACAAAATAAAATGTAAATATATTAGGTAGCAAAATATTAATGAAAACTCACAAATATCTAAATTTAATGGTATAAATAAGTGCAAAATCCACACTTATCACACCCCCAAACTTAAATCTTTGTTAGTCCTCGAACAAAGCTATAAAAATAAACATGCAAACACACAAATAATAATACTATATAATAACAAAAATTTCAAAAGTCAGATAGCTTGCCGTTTTGCCTCAATTTTCACATATGCTAATAACTCATGAAATGCATACAAAAATGCTACAACAAACATTTTTAAACTTATACCATGTTTGACTCGTGTGTGTGTAGTCATTCCAATTCATCGCATTACACATGTTGGTGGTGTTCCCGACCCATAAAATGGTCAAATTTTCCTTTCTCGTTCGAGGGTTGCGCACTCCCCCAAACTTGATATTTTCACTATAGCCCCAAGGTGTCAAAAACATAGGGTTGCTCTCAAATCACTCAATCTTTCCCTCTCAAGTTTGGTTGGATTGAACCGGCAAATTAGACCATCTAGTCATGTATTAATTTACCATAAAACCTTGAGTGCTTAAACTACAAATATTCATTAGGCAATTAACGCACAATTCACCAATCATTCAATCAATAGCACAAAGGATATAGCATCCATTTTCTTTTGCTTCACTTTTTTTTTCTTTTTCCAATGTAGGTAGTTCACGCTCCGGTCCCTAAGGGTAGCCTTCTTCATTGGTAGATCGTCTCCTACACATTGGAGATGCATAGGGCCAGATTACTCAACGCTGACTCACACTCCTTAAGGTAGGCAATTTTTTCCTACAGAATTTTTTTTCCTTTTCGATTGGGATAGAAACAACATCTAACTTTTATTTGAAGTTCATGAGCACTCCATAAAATAAATCATTTGAGCAAGGAATTAATACACTTCTAAACAATTTCCTTCACCGGCTCAATCACCCCCAAACTTATTCTCTTATAGGTAGTGATTCGAGAAATGTTAACAATATGGTCATCTAAGTTCACAACAACCTAAAGTGTCACCAACAAGTGCGTGTGATGAATTTCATGACGCAAGTGCTCCATAAAGTGTCAAACATGGAATAAGTGGATGAAAATAAACAACATATAGCATTCATGTCCACATTTCATAAACTAAAGAAATGTAACAACTAAAAGCAAAGCCGACAAGGCTATCAAACCATCACAACAAGCATACACCTTCACACAAAACTTATTTTGTACATAGCCCTTAAAAATAAAGCATGAAAGATTAAGGGCAAGGGGTTCAAGTACTCCCCTAAGTTGGTTGTGAAGTGTGGTGAGATTTCTTGCAACGATCTCCGGTAGTAGTTTTCTTTCTTGCAAATCTTCATACTTCAAGTGCTCGGGAAAGAGTATGAATTGAAACATAGGAGCCTGCATCACCAAAGGTAAAAATTTCTCATTAGAAATTGGAGTTGTAAAACATGAGAGATTATACCTTGGTGAATTGCTTGGCAATGAATCAAGTGGTGCCATGGTTTCAACAAAATCCTCACAAGCTAAGTCATTTTCTTGTGTTGCTTCCTCAATATGATCTTCCATCTCCATTGGTACCTCATCTAAAATTTCCTCACTTCTTAGTGCCTCGACACTAACATTTTCCTCCGGGTTGAGTGTTTGAGAAAGAAGTTGTTTAGATCTTCGAGCCTCCATTTTCTCCGCCATGCTAGCCAATTCACTCACTTGTGCCTCCAAATTCTTGATTGAAGTCATTGTCTCTTGTTGAAATATCTCTTGTTGAAATTGCATAGTCTCTTATTGGAATTGCATATTGTTTGAGGCCAAAGACTTTACCATTTCTTCAAGGGACATATCCGAGCTTTGAGTTGGAGCTTGTTGATTGCTCGAAGCCAAGGACTCAACCATTTCCTCTAAAGACATACTAGCAATTGAAGTTTGAGTTTGTTGACTAGGTTGGAAGTATTGCCCTTGGTCTTGTTGAAATTGCATAGTCTCTTGTTGGATTTGCATCGTGTGTTGTTGCAATTGCACCGTGTTTGATGCCAAAGATTTAACCATATCCTCAAGAGACATACTAGAAGCTTGGGGTTGATCTTGTTGATAGAAACCATGCGGATGATATTGTGCTTGTGGAGATGTGAAATAATTTTCTTCATAACCGAGACTAGGGTGATCACTAAATCCATAATTATACATGTAGGCATATGGATCATACCCTTGTCTCGGTTGCATTTGATAGCCCCCAATGACATCCGCTCGTTCAAAGGTGCTTTGTTGGCTATTCCCATGAACCACTTGTTGTACAAGAGATGCAAGGTCGGCCAATTGACGATCAAGTTGAGAAGTTGCCTCCATCTTACAAATTTTTTTTTTCAACAAACCTCTTCACTTGCTCCTAGGTTATGGTGTAATGTGTTCGTTTTGCCCAATCACAACCTAAGTCACAAAGAAGATAACAAAAACAATGTAAACATAAATAAAAATAAAAATAATACAATTGACAAATTGGAAGAACAATCCCCGGCGACACGGCGCCAAAATTTGAAACGCCCAAAAGGGGGTCAAAATAATATTCCTTACTTTTATGAAATTTGTCGTTCAAGTAGTAATGTGATAAGTAAGGGTCATTCCCGCAGAGGATTGTTTTCAATTACGCCAATTGCAACAAAGAAAGTAAATGGGGGGGGGGTTGGTTGTTAACTAAACTAAGGAAGCAATAAATACAAAATAAAGAAAGACAAGGACTACAAAGTAAATAAAATGATCAAATGGGGAGAGTGTGATCAAGGGGTATTTCTTCGCCGCTAGAATGAATTTCTAATCGATATTCGCAAAGGATTTTTTTGTTCAAAAGATCAACAACAATTCGAGAATAATCACAAGCTCGATTACCTCAAACTCTCCTTACATTTTAGTTGAATAAAACAAGCTCTTTACCCAACCCTATTCATTAAACAACCTAGGATAAGCTCCTTAAATTAAATTTAATAAAAGCATTCACACGAGAGAGTCGAATTGAATTAAGCTCAAACACACAAGCTCGGTTTGTTAACTTAAGTGATAATCCACCTACATCTAATAGAAAATTCCACATAATCCATCAAAGTGTAGTTGCTACTAGGTTTTGGTTAAATTAGCGATTACGTACTAAAATTTCCAAAATAGCATATATTGTAAACAACTCAATCATCTAGTTGGCCCGCTAAATAACCTAGAAGAACAATAAAAACAATGAGCACAATGAATTAAACACATCAATCTCAAGAACTATAAAGCATAAATTGATTTAAAATCATTCTAGGGTTAGAAAATACCCCCAAATCACAATAGTTTTAGTTACACATGGATGATTCAAAAATAACTAACAAAATACTACAACACATAGATGAAAACGAAATTAAAGGAAAAAGAAAGGCTTATTGAAGGAGATGTGGCATTCTTCATCAATGGAGTCTTTTTCTTCATCTTCCCATTTCCACCATTGTTGTAGAAAGTGGAGCTCCCAAGTTTTCTCTATTTTTTGTGGTCAGCTCCTCCCTCCTTTTCTTGCCCTAAAAGTGGTCTTCAAGTAGTATTTATATTGTAGGAAGGAAATGAGATAAGTTGGGTAAAAAATCAGCCAAAAAGGGGTCAAAAATCGGGTTTCTCGCAACTGGGCGCCGCGACGCCATTGGCTGAAGCATGGGCGCCACGGCGCCGCTACAGTAGCGCCGCGGCGCTACAGTAAGAAATTTTTATTTTATTTTATTTTTATTTTTTAAAGAATCGAAACCCAATTCCTCTTTTTTGTATTTTTGAACTTTTCTTCATTTCTTCTTCCGTTTTTCCTCCAATTTAGGGATTTTAGCCATAGAACACCTACAAAATAAAATGTAAATATATTAGGTAGCAAAATATTAATGAAAACTCACAAATATCTAAATTTAATGGTATAAATAAGTGCAAAATCCACACTTATCAGCCCCTTTACAAATCTTGTTTGTAAGGGAATGTTCTAATCACTTCGCTATTGGGAGGGATCCTCTTAGAACCGCCTCTTAGTCGAAGTGCCGACGTTGTAACTAGTTTAAATTTCTTCCCAAGACATAGAGTTTGGGTTACATTTTCATACCGAGACCCCTTTACAAATCTTGTTTGTAAGGGAATATTCTATTCACTTCGCTATTGGGAGGGATCCTCTTAGGATTGCCTCTTAGTCGAAGTACCGACGTTGTAACTAGTTTAAAGTTCTTCCCAAGGGATGGAGTTTGGGTTGCATTCCCATGCCGAGGCCCCTTTACCAATCTTGTTTGTAAAGGAATGTTCTATTCACTTCACTGTTGGGAGAGATCTTCTTAGTTGAAGTGTCGACATTGAAACTAGTTTAAATTTCATCCCAAGACATGGAGTTTGGGTTGCATTCTCATGTCGAGGCCCCTTTACAAATTTTTTTTGCAAGGGAACATTCTTTTCACTTCGCTATTGGAAGGGATCCTCTTAGAACAGTCTCGAAGTGCCGACGTTGTAACTAGTTTAAATTTCTTCCTAAGACATAGAGTTTGGATTGCATTTTCATACCAAGGCCCCATTACAAATCTTGTAAGTAAGGAAACGTTCTATTCACTTCGCTATTTGGAGGGATACGCTTATGATTGCCTCTTAGTCGAAGTACCGACGTTGTAACTAGTTTAAATTTCTTCCCAAGGCATGGAATTTGGGTTGCATTCTCATGCCGAGGCCACTTTACCAATCTTGTTTGAAAGGGAGTGTTCAATTCACTTCGCTATTAGGAGAGATCCTCTTAGTTGAAGTGTTGACAATGTAACTAGTATAAATTTCTTCCCAAGGCGTGGAGTTTGGGTTGCGTTCTCATGCCGAGGCCCCTTTACAAATCTTGTTTGTAAGGAAATGTTCTCTTCACTTCGCTATTGGGAGAGATCCTCTTAGTCGAAGGGTCGACGTTGTGACTAGTTTAAATTTCTTCCCAAGGTATGGAGTTTGAGTTGTATTCTCATGACGAGGCCCCGTTACAAATCTTGTTTGTTAGGGAACGTTCTATTCACTTCGCGATTGGGAGGGATCTTCTTAGGACTACCTCTTAATCGATGTATCGACATTGTAACTAGTTTAAATTTCTTCCCGAGGAATAGAGTTTGGGATGCATTCTCATGCGGATGCCCCTCTACAAATCTTGTTTCTATGGAAACGTTCTATTCACTTCGCTATTGGGAGGGATCCTCTTAGTCGAAGTGCCGACGTTGTAACTAGTTTAAATTTCTTCCCAAAGCTTGGAATTTGGGTTGCATTCTCATGCCGAGGCCCTTTTACAAATCTTGTTTGTAAGGGAATGTTCTATTCACTTTGCTAGTGGGAGGGATCCAAGTTGAAGTGTCGCCGTTGTAACTAGTTTAAATTTCTTCCCAAGGCATGGAGTTTGGGTTGCTTTCTCATGCCGAAGCCCCTTTACAAATCTTGTTTGTAAGGAAATGTTCTATTCGCTTCGCTATTGGGAGAGATCCTCTTAGTTGAAGTGTCGACGTTGTAACTAGTTTAAATTTCTTCCCAAGGCATAGAGTTTGGGTTGCATTCTCATGTCGAGGCCCCTTTACAAATCTTGTTTGTAAGGGAACGTTCTATTCACTTCACTATTGGGAGAGATCCTCTTGGGACTGCCTCTTAGTCGAAGCACCGACATTGTAACTAGTTTAAATTTTTTCCAAGGCATGGAGTTTGGGTTGCATTCTCATGTCGAGGCCCTTTTAGAAATTTTGTTTGCAAGGGAACGTTTTTTCCACTTCGCTATTGGGAGGGATCCTCTTAGCATTGCTTCTTAGTCGAAGTGCCGACGTTGTAACTAGTATAAATTTCTTCCCAAGGCATGGAGTTTGGGTTGCATTCTCATGTCGAGGCTCCAAAACAAATCTTGTTTGTAAGGGAATGTTCTATTCACTTCGCTATTGGGAGGGATCCTCTTAGTTTAAGTGTCGACGTTGTAACTAGTTTAAATTTCTTCCCAAAGCATAGAGTTTGGGTTGCATTCTCATGTCGAGACCCCTCTACAAATTTTGTGTGCAAGTGAATATTCTATTCTCTTCGCTATTGGGAGGGATCCTCTTAGAACTGCTCTTAATCGAAGTGCCAACGTTGTAACTAGTTTAAATTTCTTCCCAAGTTATGGAGCTTGGGTTGCATTCTTATGTCGAGGCCCCTTTACAAATCTTGTTTGTAAGGAAATGTTCTATTCACTTCGCTATTTTGAGGGATCCTCTTAGAACTGCCTCTTAGTCGAAGTGTCGACGTTGTAACCAGTTTAAATTTCTTCCCAAGATATAGAGTTTGGGTTACATTTTCATACCGAGGACCCTTTACAAATCTTGTTTCTAAGGGAACGTTCTATTCACTTCGCTATTAGGAGAGATCCTCTTGGGACTGCCTCTTAGTCGAAGTACCGACGTTGTAACTAGTTTAAATTTCTTCCCAAGGCATGGAGTTTGGGTTGTTTTCTCATGTCGAGGCCCTTTTAGAAATTTTGTTTGCAAGGGAACGTTTTCTCCACTTCGCTATTGGTAGGGATCCTCTTAGCATTGCTTCTTAGTCGAAGTGCCGACATTGTAATTAGTTTAAATTTCTTCCCAAGGCGTGGAGTTTGGGTTGCATTCCCATGCCTAGGCCCCTTTAACAATCTTGTTTGTAAGGGAATGTTCTATTTACTTCGCTGTTATGAAAGATCCTCTTAGTTGTAGTATCAACGTTGTAACTAGTTTAAATTTCTTCCGAAGGCATGGAGTTTGGGTTGCATTCTCATGTCGAGGCCCCTTTACAAATTTTGTTTGCAAGGGAACATTCTATTCACTTCGCTATTAGGAGGGATCCTCTTAGAACTGCCTCTTAGTCGAAGTGCCGACGTTGTAACTAGTTTAAATTTCTTCCCAAGACATAGAGTTTGGGTTGCATTTTCATACCGAGGCCCCATTAAAAATCTTGTTTGTAAGGAAACGTTCTATTCACTTCGCTATTGGGAGGGATCCTCATAGGACTGCCTCTTAGTCGAATTACCGACGTTGTAACTAGTTTAAATTTCTTCCCAAGGCATGAAATTTGGGTTGCATTCTGATGTCGAGGCCCCTTTACAAATCTTGTTTGTAAGGGAGTGTTCTATTCACTTCGCTAATAGGAGGAATCCTCTTAGTTGAAGTGTCGACAGTGTAATTTGTTTAAATTTCTTCCCAAGGCATGAAGTTTGGGTTGCATTCTCATGCCGAGGCCCTTGTAAAAATCTTGTTTGTAAGGAAATGTTCTATTCACGTCGCTATTGGGAGAGATCCTCTTAGTCGAAGTGTCGACGTTGTAACTAGTTTAAATTTCTTCCCAAGGCATGGAGTTTGAGATGTATTCTCATGTCGAGGCCCCCTTACAAATCTTGTTTGTAAGTGAACGTTCTATTCACTTCGCTATTGGGAGGGATCTTCTTAGGACTACCTCTTAGTCGAAGTGTCGACGTTATAACTAGTTTAAATTTCTTCCCAAGGCATAGTGTTTGGGTTGCATTCTCATGCCGA